>PTEX01000724.1:5945-22584 GCA_003342815.1 Eudromia elegans | reverse complement strand
AAATGAGGATTCGGTGACTTAAAGCCTGAGGTTTAAGACAAAAAAGCGTGCTCACCATCCTAAGAGCGTTTCAGACAGAAATGCGTTCTTCCCAAAATAGTGAGGTTTATGGGAAAAATGCGTGGATCTCTAATGTGTGTGGGATAACACATAAAAAGCACACTTACCCAAAGTGTGATTTGTAAGGCCAAAAAGGGCACTTCTCAAAGGTGTCCTGTGTAGGAAAAATAGAGTGCGCTTCTCAGAAKGGTGATGTAGAAGACAAAAATGCATGCTTAGCAAAGGTGCGACCTCTAGAAGAAATGAGCATGCGCTGACTGAAAGCATGAGGTTTAAGACAAAAAAGCACGCTTACCAAAGGTGTGTGGTATTAATAATAAAAAATACTCTTACCAACAGTGTGATTTCCAAGAAAAAAGTGCGCCTCTCAAAGGTGTGACTTTTACTCTAATAAAGTGCCCTTGCCAACTCGAGGAGGTAGAAGAAATGTGTGCTTACCAAAGTTGCTATTTCTTGAAAATAAAAAGGCGAGCTGTAGTAAGAGTATGGATATATGAAGTAAAGTAGTAAGAATATGGATTTATGTATTTATGACTCAATCTTCTCTTAACATAACTGCAAGTTTTCTTAGCATAACTGTAGGCTGTTTTGACAGAACCACAGGCTGTGCTGAGTCTACAAGGCTACTAAGATATTGCGAACAAAGAGGCTAAGACACAGAACAAAGAGGTGCAGACTGTGAGAACAAAGAAGGTAAAGACAGTGAGGACAAAGTAGCAAGGAGCTTAAACTGTTGCATCTACAAGGACACTTCCAACAAAGAAGCAAAGAACTCAAGCTGTGGAGCAAGCAGGAAAGCAGGATCTCCAAATATGGGAGTGGATGAGCTCAACAGGATCACCTGTAGTCCAATGAGAAGGATGTGTGAACAGATGCCTTTAGCCAATCATTATGTTARTATGCGCGTGAACAGTAGTATGTAACCAATCAAATTAACTGTCGAGCTGTGGCAAAGCTGACTTTGCAATAATTACTTTATAAATATCGCTTTGTAACGCAAATAAATGGAACTGATTGCTTTTAACCGTATTGGTGTGCTTTCTTTTCCAAGCACCTCTCTGCCCCTGATATTTTCCCGTAGTGATCCTGGCTACCGAATCGGGAAAGTCTCATAAGTCCCGACAATTGGTGAATCCCGAGAATTGGCGACCCCGACGTGATACGAGGGACATGGACTGTGGAACGGCACGTGGACCGGAGCAGGGCTCCAGAGACGGTTGCAGCAGACGGAATGGCCTGCTTAAAGAAGTGTTGCAGTAGCTGGAAACAGGGTTGCTCTCTGCCCTCTGCCTCCACCATGGAGTGGGAAGCTGCGGAGAAACTGCTCTTAAGTATTKTCTCTAAGAGAGGCGAGCAGGTATCTCTAATAGGGCTAAAGGACTTAATCAAATGGGCCCGTCGCTCCAAGCACCTTGAAGAGATGGCACTGATATTCAGTGTTTCTGAGTGGYGAGAGATTGGGGATCATCTTTGGGATGCCGTAGCTACGGGAGGAAAAGGTGAAAAGGCTCCTCAGTCGCTGGGTGTGACRTGACGCATAGTGTTTAAATCCTTAAAGGCTATGCAAGCTGAACGGAAAGTAGCTGCTGCTGCAGTACAGGCACTGTCAGGGACTTCGTCCTCTTTGGGTTCCCTGTTTGACAATCCAGTGCGTGGACTGATACACCCAGTGTGTTCCACCGCTGCTGAGGTGAAGGACTCGGTAGAGGGAAAAAAGGAAAACAGCTTGAAAATAAAGGAATTGCCTGTAGAGAGCTCAGTTAATCAATCAGAGCCTCTTAAAGGGACGGAGAGTACAACTCCTCCGGCCCCAGATGATCTCCAAGAAATGCCCACGGATGACTCCGATTCTGCAGGAACGGAGGAAGAAATACAGGAACTTACTAACCAATTGAAAAACCTTAAATTGAAACAGCAGGGTGGTTGTACGGTAGCCCAGCCGCCACTAAGTTTGTGTAAAATGCCACTGTCAGAGGCTTCAGTTATACCATCTGCACCCCCCCTACCATGGAACTTCGTCCGTGTCGGTTCCTTCGCGATGGACAGGAGTAATTAGGGATGCCATACTGGAAGGACAATGGGAAGTAGCATCTCAAGTTGCCTGCCCAGTAATTTATGCTCAGGATGGGGGTAAATGGGAGCCTCATGACTGGAAATTATTGCAACAAGCWAGAAAAACTGTCACTAACTATGGGTTAACAGCTGAGGCTTCTAAACAAATTATTCAATCAATATTTACGGCTGATGTGAATACACCGACAGACATTCGTAATTTGGGTCAGCTGCTTCTCACACTGTCCGAGAATCTCCTCTTCTTACAGGAGTGGGCAAATCGTGCCACTAGGGAGGCAGCTATACCAAGGCATCAAAGAGATGCTATGTATGGGCTTACTGCTGAAATGTTAATGGGCTCAGGACCATATGCAACCCCTTAGGTGCAAATTACCTTTCCGGCTGCGTTTCATCGCCTTGCAGCTCATCTCGCATTGGAAGCGATTTTTGAGATCCCTGCTGGAAAAAGGAGCCTGCTTTTGCAAGTGTCAAGCAGGGGGTTACGGAGCCTTTTGGACGCTTTGTGGACAGAATGTGGATTGCTATCCGAGACACCGAATTTCCTGAAGAAACTAAGCAGCAGTTGTTTCGTGTTAGGTCCACGATAACTCCAACCCAAGTACTAAGTCCATTCTAGCCACGCTCCCTCAAGGCTCATCTGTGGAAATGATGCTTCAAAGAGTGGCGTGAACAGATCAAGGGTGACAGGTAACTCAGATTGCCGCTGCCATACAGGCAGCATTTAATTTAAACGGAGGAGCAACAGCAAGATCACAGAAGTCAAGAAGCCTTCGTTGTTATTGTTGCGGAGCACCTGGACATGTTCGCCAAGATTGCAAGAAGAGTGTTTGGTGTGACAATTGTCAAGAAGCTACCCATGCATCTCAGGCTTGTCGTAAATTGGGAAATGGTCAGCGCAGCGTGAAGCAATGGTGCGCCAGGGCACAAATGCTGAGCAGCAATCCAGTAGTCCAGGCTACCTCGATGAGCATGAACCAGCAACCCGAGGGAGCCTCGGAGTGGATGTGGCAACAGCAGTAGACATCCATTTGCAAGACAACAATGTGCAAAAAATTAAACTACAAACTAAGGGACCTTTGTCGTCTCAAAAACGTCTACATGCAATTTTGATGGGGCGTTCTTCACTGGGAGCCTCAGGGGTGGTATTGATTCYGGAAGTGATTGATGCTGATTATGAGGGAGATATCTATGCCTTGTTGTTTACTGTTACCCCTCCTATATTCATTCAAGTAGGGACCTGTATTGCGCAACTCATAGCCGTGCCTGCARGAGCTCCATTAACTATGGGGCCAGAATGCACAGGAGGCTTTGGTTCTACCGGAAAATTGGTGTGCCTGACTACGCAGCTGGGTGGACGGCCGCTGGTAACGGTAATATTGCGGCAAAGTTCAAGTAGCATTACGGTAACTGCCCTACTGCACAGGCTCCCCCTGCGGCTTCTCGTGCGACCCCCAGGACCATCCGTGCGCCCATGGCCGAGCTACCCGTGCGGCTTCTCGTGTGGCCCACAGGGCCCTCCATGCGCCCTTTGCCGAGCTCTGCCTGTGACTTCTCGTGCAGCCCCCAGGGCCCTATGTGTGCTTGTGGCCGGACTCCCCATGAGGCAACTCATGCGGCCCCCAGGGCCCTCAGTGCGCCCGTGGACGGGCTCTCCTGGCGGCCTCAGGTGCATCTTCAAGGACACTCCATTTGCCTGTGGCCAGGCTCCCCTTCTGGCCTTTCGTGTGGCCCCCACGACCCTCCGTGCACCCATGACGGGCTCCCCCTGCAGCCTCTCGTGCGGCCCCCAGGGCTCTCCGTGCGCCCGTGGTGGGGCTCTGCCTGGGGTCTCTCGTGCGGTCCATGGGCCCTCCGTGCACTCGTGGCCGGGCTCCACCTGCAGCCTCTTGTGCAGCCCCCAGGTCCATCCGTGCGCCAATGGCCAAGCTCCCCATGCGGTCTCTGATGCGGCCCCCAGGGCCCTCCGTACGCCCGTGGCTGGAATTCCCCTGCGGTCCCTCGTGCATCTTCCAGGGCCCTCCATGCACCCGTGGCTGGACTCCTCCTGTGGCCTCTCGTGCGGCCACCAGTGCCCTCCGTGCGCCCGTGCCCAGGCTCCCCCTGCGGCCTCTCATGCGGCCCCCAGTGCCCTCCGTGCGCCCATGGCTGGGTTCTCCCTGCAGCTTCTCGTGCGACCCACAGGGCCCTCCGTGTGCCTATGGACGGGCTCCCCCTGCGGCCACTCGTGCGTCCACCCGGGCCATCCGTGCGCCCTTGGCCAGACTCCCTCTGCGGCCTCTAGTACGTCTTCCAGGGCACTCCGTGCGCCCATGGATGGGCTCCTGCTGCGGCCTCTTGTGCGTCTTCCAGGGTCCTCTGTGCACCCGTGCTCGGGCTCCCCCTGCGGCCTCTCGTGCAGCCCCCAGGACCCTCCGTGCACCTGTGGCCCGACTTCCCCTGTGGTTTCTCCTGCGGCTCCCAGGGTGATCGGTGCACCCGTAGCCGGATTCCCCCTGCGGCATCTCTTGCGGTCTTCAGGGCCCTCCGTGCAACCGTGGCCTGCCTCCCACCGTGGCCTCTCGTGCGGGCCCCAGGGAGCTCCATGCGCACATGGATGGGCTCCCCCTGTGGCCCCTCATGCGTCTTCCAAGGCCCTCTGTGCGCCTGTGGCCGGGCTCCCCCTGCGGCCTTCGTGTCGGCGCGAGGCTCCTCCATGCAACCATTGCAGGGCTCCCCCTGCAGCCTCTCGTGCGGCCCCAAGGGCCATCTGTGTGCCCATGGGCAGACTCCCCCTGCGGCCTCTCGTGTGGCCCCCAGGGCCATCTCTGTGCCCGTGCCCCGGCTCCTCCTGCGGACTCCCATGCGGCCCCCAGGACCCTCCGAGCGCCCATGGCCGGGCTCCCCCTGCGGTCTCTCGTGCGGTCACCAGGGCCCTCTGTGCGCCCGTGGAAGGGATCTGCCTGCGGCCTCTCATGCGGCCTGCAGGGTCCTGCATGCGCATGTGGCTGGGCTCCCCCTATGGCCTCTTGTGCGGCCCCCAGGATCCTTCGTGCTTCGGTGGCCGGATTCCCTATGTGGCCTCTCATGTGGACCCAAGGGCCCTCCGTGCGCCCGTGGATGGGAACCCCCGGCAGCCTCTCGTGCGTCTTTCAGGATGCTCCGTTTGCCCGTGGACGGACTCCCCCTGCGGCTTCTTGTATGGCCTACAGGGTCCTCTGTGGGCCTATGGGCGGGCTGCCCCGCGGCCTCTTGTGTGATCCCCAGCACCCTTCGTGCACCCGTGGTCGAGCTCCCACTGTGGCCTCTTGTGCAGCCCCAAGGGCCCTTCGTGAATCTGTGGCCTGGCTCCCCCTGTGGCCCCTTGTGCAGCCCCAATGGTCCTCCGTGCGCCCGTGGTCGGGCGCTGGCTGTGGCCTCTCGAGCGTCTTCCAGGGTCCTCCGTGCGCCCGTGGTCGGGTTCCCTCTGCGGCCTCTCGTGCGTCCCCCAGGGTACTCGGTGCCCCCGTGGTCGGGCTCCCCCTGCCGCCTCTCGTGCGACCCCCCGGGTCCTCAGTGCGCCCACGGACAGGCTCCCCCTGCAGCCTCTCATGYGACCACCAAGGCTAACCGTGTGCCCGTGGCCAGGCTCCCCCTACGGCCTCTCGTGCGTTCCCCAGGACCTTCCGTGCGCCCATGGCCGACTCCCCCTGCGGCATCTCTTGTGGTCTTCAGGGCCCTCCRTGCTACCGTGGCCTGCCTTCCACTGTGGACTCTCATGTGGGCCCCAGRGAGCTCCGTGCGCCYGTGGATGGGCTCCCCCTGCRGCCCCTCATGTGTCTTCCAAGGCCCTCTGTGCGCTTGTGGACGGGCTCCCCCTGCGGTCTTTCGTGAGGCCCCAAGGGCCCTCCGTGTACCCATGGACGGGCTACCCCTGTGACCTCTTGTGCGGCGCCCAGGACCCTCCGTGCGCCCGTGGACAGGCTCCCCATGCGGTATCTCGTGTGATTCCCAGGTTCCTCCATGCGCCCGTGGACGGGTTCCATCTGTGGTCTCTCGTGCAATCCCCAGGGCCGTCCGTGCACCTGTGGCCGTGCTCCTTCTGCCGCTTCTCGTACAGCCACCAGGGCTTTCCGTGCATCCGTGGACGGGACGGACTCCCACTGCGACCTCTCGTGCAACTCCCAGGGCTCTCCGTGTGCCCGTGGACAGGCTCCACCTGCGGCCTCTCATGCGTACCCCAGGGCCCTCCGTGCGCCTGTGGCCAGGCTCCCCCTGCGGTCTCTCGTGCGTCTTCCAGGGCCCTCCAAGCGCCTGTGGACAGGCTCCCCCTGCAGCTTCTCGTGCGACCCCAGGGCCCTCCGTGTGCTCATGGCTGCGCTTCCCTTGTGGCCTCTCGTGCAGCCCCCAGGGCCCTCCGTCAATGCATGGTCGGGCTCCCCCTGCAGCCTCTTCTGCAGCCTCCTGTGGCACTCCGTGTGCTCGTGGCCCGGCTCTCTCTGCAGCTTCTCGTGCGGCCGCCAGGGCCCTCCGTGCGCCCGTGGCCGGGCTCCATCTGTGGCATCTCGTGTGGCCCTCAGTGCCCTCAATGCGACCGTGTCCGGGCTCCCCCTGCGGCCTCTCGTGTGGCCCCCAGGGCTGTCCGTGCGCCTGTGGACAGGCTCCCCCTGCAGCCTCTCGTGCGGCCCCCAGGGCCCTCCATGTGCCCGTGGCTGGACTCCCCCGGCAACTTCTCGTGTGGCCCCCAGGGCCCTCCGTGCGCCCATGGCTGGGCTCTCCCTGCGGCCTCTTGTGTGGCCCACAGGGTCCTCCGTGCACTTGTGGACAGGCCCAACCTGCGGCCTACCGTGCGGTCCCCAGGGCCCTCCGTGCGCCCGTGGCCATGCTCCCACTGTGGCCTCTCGTGGAGCCCCAGGGCCCTCCGTCCGCCTGTGGCCAGGCTCCCCCTGCGGCAACTCGTGCGTCTTCCAGGGCCCTCTGTGTGCTCGTGGATGAGCTCCCCCTACAACATCTCATGTGGCCCCAGTGCTCTCCGTGCGCCTGTGTTCAGGCGCTGGCTGCAGCCTCTCGAACGTCTTCCAGGGTCCTCTGTGCGCCCGTGGTCGGGTTCCCCTTGTGGCTTCTCGTGCGGCCCCCAGGGTCCTCGGTGCCCCCGTGGCCAGGCTCTCCCTGTGACCTCTCGTGCGATCCTCGCGACCCTCTGTGCACCTGTGGCCCGGCTCTCCCAGTGGCCGCTCATGCGGCCCCCAGAGTTATCCGTGTGTCTGTGCATGGTCTACCCCTGCGGCTTCTCGTGTAGCCCCCAGGACCCTCCGTGCRTCCGTGCATGGTCTCCCCCCGCGGCCTCTCATGCGGCCCTCAGGGCCCTCTGTTCACCCATGGCCATGCTCCCCCTGCGGCCTCTCGTGCGGTCCTTAGCGCCATCTGTGCACCCGTGGCCGGTCTCCCCCATTGGCCTCTTGTGCGGCCCCCAGGACTCTCTGTGTGCCCGTGGACGGGCTCCCCCTGTGGCCTCTCATGCGGCCCCCAGGACCCTCCTTTCGCCCGTGGATGGGCTCATCCTGATGCCTCTAATGTGACCCTTAGAGCCCTCCGTGCGCCCGTGGCCGTGCTCCACCTGCAGCCTGTAATGCAACCCCTAGGGCTCTCTGTGTGCCCGTAGAGGGGCTCTCCCTGCGGCTTCTCGTGCGGCTCCCAGCTTCCTCCGTGCACACGTGGACGGGCTCCACCTACAGTCTCTCGTGTGGCCCGCAAGGCCCTCCGTGCACATGTGGTTGAGCTCCCCCTGCGGCCTCTTATATGGCCCCCATGGTCCTCCGTGCGCCCGTAACCAGGCTCCCCATTGGCCTCTCATGCAGTCCCCAGAGCCATCCGTGCGCCCGTGACCGGGCTCCCCTGTGTCCTCTCAGGCAACCCCCAGGGCCCTCCGTGTGCCCGTGTCCACGCTCCGTCTGCAACCTCTCGTGCGGCGCCCAGGATCCTCCAGTGCCTGGATCTGGACTTCCCCTGCGGCCTATTGTGTGGCACCCAGTGCCTTCTGTGCGCCTGTGGCCAGGCTCCCCCTGTGGCCTCTCGTGTGACGCCAAGGCCCCTCTGTGCRCCCGTGGCCTGACACCCACTATGGGCAATCGTGCGGTCCCCAGACATAGGGACAGGGCCAGGCAATCCATGTCCATGGCCAGCCTGTGTCGTCGGTGAGATCAGTGCCCTGTTCCATGGCCTTTGGGAGCTGGGTGATGGAGGAGGGGGTGGAACCTAGCTCTCTGTTGATGTCTGTCATGTGCAATGAGCAGGAGCTGTGGGTGAGGGGGAAGGCATGGCTGGGTACCAGGAGGAAGGTGGGCGCTATCATGGGCACCACCGCGCRGTCCTCCTGCAGAGCATCGCAGCTGCMCTGAAACTTGCGAGGCTGCAACCATGGAGCTGCCCAGAGCCCGTGGGGCTACAAGCATGGGGAGCTGCCCAGAGACGATGGGGCTGCAAAACATGGAGCTCCCCAGAGTCCGTGGGGCTGCACAGAGGCTGCCCTGTGTACCATGGAGCTGCCCCAGGGGTCTAAGAGGAGGAGGGGTCAGGATGGTCCCTTTGGGAGGCTTTGGTGATGACCCACTGTGGAGAAGGCCTGCTTCTTTTCTTGCCCTCTTCCACTTCTCAAAGGAATGGAATGGAAAATAAAAAAGAAATGTCTTGGGGGACATTTTCTCTTCTTTGCAAGGAGGCCACCAACACTGCCACTCCATGGCCTGGAGCTGCCTGCCCTGCCTAAAGCATTCAGATGTGAGGAGAGGACCGGCAAGAAAGGCCACCTTGTTGAGTGCCAAGTGCTGCAGCATGTAGTCAGCCACGCTCTCCCAAATTCTCACCACCTCTGGAATGCAAGAGGAAGACATGGGAGGCTCGGCGGCAGCCACTTGCCGATGCTGGGCACGGTGCCGCCCAGGGTAAGGACAGATGCAGGTTTAATGACACACGGAGCAGGAAGAGCACATGCCGGGTGGGCTGCAGAGCCAAGGTCTTGGCGGCCTTGGCCCTTAGAGTGAGGGCTAGAGATGAGGGAGAGGCAGCAGAAGGCTTGTGGACAAGAGCACATCACGCTCTCTCATGCCGGGGGAAGGAGCCTGAGCTCCCTGTGGGAAAGACAAGAGGAGGCAGTGGGGAAAAGCCTGAGCAAGAGGTTCAACTCCTGAAAGAGATGCCAGGCTGTACCCATGAAGAGGGGAGCCGTGCATTTCCAACACAGGCAGGTCAGGCAGCGTGTGGAGCCCTGAGAGAGGGGCACAAGAGCTCGGCTGGCAACGCATACGAGCGCTCCGTCCCATCCCTTCCCATGCTGCTCTCCAAAGGTGCACCCTTGGCCTGCAGAGAGGTGAGCGTGCCTTTCCCAGCCACTCGCCCTCCCCACCGTTCCCCTCGGGGCAGTTGGTGTCCTGAAGCCCTCCTGGAAGTGCYCTGCAAGGCTTCACCATCGCAGCTGAGCACGGTGAGTGCCGGCAGCTTCACAAGCGGACACTGCATGGTCAAGCCAGGAGTTGCAGCTCCAAAAACTCCTGCTCCCTGTGCACTCTGCTGCTGCTCGGGCGCACGCCAGTGGGTGACAGGCAGAGTGGGGACAGCCCGGGCAGAGGGCACGTGTGAGGCGCGATGTCCCTCGGTGACTCAGAGCRCGTCACAGAGCGTGTCCCAGAGGGGCTGCTGAGGACCCTCCCACTGCCCCACAGAGCCTGCCAATCTGCTGTGGGGGCTGCTGGGACTGGTGCCTTGGGCAAAACACATCATTCCAYGCACTCCTGTCAGCAGAATCACAGAAYCCTTACGCTTGGAAGGGACCTCTAGAGAYCATCTAGTCCAACCCTCCTGCTCAAGCAGGGACACATTGAGCACGTGGTGCAGGGTGGCTTCTGAAGATCTCCAAAGACAACGAGTCCACAACCTCTCTAGGCAGCCTGTTCCAGGGCTCCGTTACCCTCACATCAAGTAGGATTGCTACCCTGGACTTCAAGAGAGCCAACTGTGAGCTCTTCAGGGAGCTCCTTGGAGAAATCCCCTGTGCCAGGAGCCTAGAAGGGAAGCGGGTCCAGGAGAGATGCCTTACATTCAGACACCACTTCCTCCAAGCCCAGTGCWTTCCTACTAGAAGGAAGTCGAGAAAGAGGGGCAGGAGAGCTGCATGGATGGGCAAGGAGCTGCTGAGTACATCAGCTGGTCAGCAGCAAGAGGAAGACTAGGTCAGCAGGATATGTTTTTCCCATGAATTTCTATGTGTGCAGCTGAATAAAAGAAGTGACAAAAAACCCACAATGTTTTTCCCCTTGTCTTTATTTTGTGAATGCATTTAAACACTGCAAGTCTGGGAATGCGGAAATGGCTTTTATAATACTTCTTTAGGATTGGTTGCTCACAACTCCACCTTCCAGATTGTGCACATTTGTCCTGTTACACTCACAACATTGGGGCTGGTGAGGTGATTTCTGGATTTGTTGTGAAMCAAGAAGCACAGAGGGTCTTCTCTGCCCTGGCACAGTGCGTAGCAGTGCATAGTTGTGCCCTGTGGTTGTGCAGTGCGCTTGTGTCCCTTTGGGATGGCCTGCACTGATCCCACCGCAAAGCTGCTCAGTGTCATCTTTGGGAGCTTTGACTTGCCRGGCAGTTTCTAGCTGCCAAAGGCCTTGGAAATGTCTCCTTAGGAAGGAAAGAAGCTCTACAGAGGAAGGTGTTGTGTGGAGAACCTTTCCTGACAGAGCAGCTAGTGATTAGCGGTCTTGTGCACCAGGGTGTCTTCCTTTCTCTTGGGTAGCAATAAGAATAAGAAGCGCTCCATGTTTTGTGGCAGCTGCTGCTTCTTAGAGGACACAGTCTTCCCTGAGCTCCTTGGTCCTCTCTTCTTTTGGCCCGAGTGTCCTCCCCAGCTCTGGGATGGGGATGGTTCTCGCTAAGGCGTGGAGCGCATTGGGAAGTGATCAAGAGGAGACTGGGGACATGCCCCAAAAAGTGGAGTGCTGCCCCCTCGCCCTTGTCCTTGTGTGGGGTCAAGTCTAGGGGGAGGTGCCCAACGGTGGGGATGGCCGGCCCCCCAGCCCTATGTGACACGTGCCGCGGTCACAGTGGGATGCCCTGTGTCACCATGATATCTTCCCCGTGCGCARGCTGCCCCGTGCACACTGCCGTGTGAGGCCAGGCCGAGCCCTGACCCTGGGCTGCTCTCRGCTCCGCTCTGCTCGTGGCAGCTGCTCTGCGCGGAGGAGGAGAGGCCAAGAGAGGCAGTGTGGTAGCGCTGAGCGCTTGGGAGTGCAGGAGCGCAGGAGCTGGTGCCCCATGGCTGCAGCCATGGAGACCTTTTGCTCCGCGTTCCTCCTGTCTCTCTCTCAGCAGCTCGTGCGATTCCGGAAGGAAAGTAAGGCCTGAACCTCCCTGAGCCTCCAAGCTGGTGGTGGGCAGGGGACTGTCTGCTAGGTGGGGTGGGTATGGAGGGGCAGTTTTGGCCAGGGAGAGGGTGCAGCTTTGCAAGGAGCGTGTGGAAGGGCAGCAGGGCTGTTTGCAGAGTGGGCGAGAGGCTTTGCCCTTGGAGACGCCTTCACCCTATGCACGGGAGGAGGCCCTTGTCACAAGCCTTTCTAATGTCTTTCTTTAGTGTGCAGACGTGTGGTGGGGCTAGCGGAGGGCTCCTAGTCGGGAGGCTGTTGAAATGTCAGCCCTGCTGCCCTCTGCCACATGGGTCCTTTGGGGATGGTGGTGGTGGTGGGTGATGCTGCTGCATGTGCTGGGTCTGGCACGCTTGGGGGGAGGGGAGCTTGCGACCTTCAAGCTCAGCCCGTCTTTCTCTTGCTGCCCAGATCTCGCTAAGGTTTGGGASAGCGCGTGYGAGTGCTACCGCCAGGCGCTGCTGCAGAACCAGGTGGGCCTTCTCTGCTCCTTCTCCCTCAGACCCTCGTGAGCTGATGCCCCCTTTTACGCGCAGTCCTTGAGCAGCCTTATTGCTGCCCTCCTCTGCAAGCAGAAACCATGTGGCAGCAGGAGGCTGCGCGTGGCAGTTGTGCCCCAGAGCGAGCTCTCTGGCCACCGGGAGCCAAAGCAAAGCTGGCTGCAGAAGCACAATGTGGCCTTTCTCTTCTGGGCTGCCCTGTGGCCAGATGGAACAACGTGCATGACTCACGGTGCAGAGTTTGTGCCAGGTGTTGTAGCTCCTGGGTTGGTGCTCAAGGCCCTCAAGGACCCTCGGAGTGCCCCTTCTTGGGCGTGTGAAAATCCTCTTCCTGCTCCTTTGCTGCTCTCCTCTTTTCAGGCTGTCCAGCTGGCGGGCGTGGGGAGCATGTACATCATGGAGAACTACTTGTGCGTTGYGAAGAACAAGCGTTTCCATGTGCGCAGACCCGTCTTGCAGCTGGACCATGCGTTTCTGCTGGCGAACCACCTGAGCTATGAGAACATCCCGTGGCCTGGTTAGCAGCGTGCCGCCAAGCTGGCCTTGGCCTCGTGTTGTGGGGGCTCTGCCAGGCAGCTCGTAGTTAGGAGTGGTCTAAGTGAGCTGTGGTGAAGCCGAGGTGGGAGGGGGAGGTTTCCCCAGGGCCACAGGCCCAGCTTGAGGGGCCCTGAATGGTGCTTGCGGGGCAGGAAGGAGCAGGGCTGTGTTTGGAGCGCTTCTTGCCTTCCATGAGAGCATGAGCAGTTTGCCAGAAGAGCAAAATGTGTGTGGGTCTGGGACTGTTCTCCTCYACCCCCAAGCAAGAGGTTTGCTGCTGGGTGGACACTGTGTGGGCAGGGAGGGTGTTGGGAAGGCTGTGGAGGGTKTGTTGAGCTGCCAGGTGAGCTGYGTGTGCGCAAGGGCTCTTGCAGTGACTTTGTTTCCTGCTGCTTTTTTTGCAGGGCACTTAGAGGTTGCTCGAGTGAAGCCCACCACGATTGTTATGCGGACCCACCTTTCCCTGCAGAAGGTGTCCGTTTGTCTGAGGGCGACTGAGACGTTGCTTTTGTGCGCCTTGTCTACAGGGGAAGATTTTGACTTTGTTTTCAAGARCATTGGTGTTCTTGTGTGTCGCGAGAGGAAAGTCACAATGCGTTTTTTCGAAGACTTCCTCAATGAAGTGGATGGGACGGGGAACCTGTCAAAATCTTTCCTCTGTGTAAGTCTGGGACGTGTTGAGTGCTCCCACCGCTTCTTCTTTTGAAATGAGGCCACACGGTTCTGTGTGGCTGCAGAGAGCCTTGGCTAGACTGGACGTGCCACCCAAGAGCGCCCTGCAGAGACCTTGTCTCCCCTTCCGGAGAGACTTGCCAGCACAGAAGCCTTCTTTCCGCCTTCCTCTCCTSTTCCAGTGAGGCATGGCAGCAGGAAGGCCAGCAAAGGCAAAGCCTCGTGCTGTGCTGACGTGTCCTGAGCTCTTCTTAGGAAAGAGCYTGTTGCTTGAGGGAGTCTCCTCGTGGCTGCTCCCTCATGCTTGGGGTTTTGCTGGGCAGCATGCGTGAGCTGGGACAGGGTGTGATGTTGATGCAGGAGGCCCTGGTGTGCGAGTTGTGGAGGGGCAGCTTCTTGTGTGGGTAGTGGGCAGTTTGCTGCCCTTGTGAGGCAGGGGCTGCTTTGCGGGGATAACCGTGGGCGTCTCTCTCACTTTTGCAGACACCGGAGTTGAGGCCTTTGATCGTTGCCCGCACAGAGTCGGCCATCTTTCAGATGCCCCCAGGYGGAGTCTTCGTGTTCCCACAGTGAGTAGGTTTGCTTCTGCGGGCCCTGACTGCCTCACTGAGCAGCGTCTTCTCTCCTGCTCGATGGGAGCAGCTCGAGGGGCCTAGGAGCCCGCTGCCAGCGCTTCTCTCCTCAGCACAAGTAGTGATGCTCTAGCTGTGAGCAAAGGCTGCCTCTTGGGCCATCTCAGCAGCAGAGTGCTCTGCACAAGGGCTCCTGAGATGCACTGCCAGCTTGTGCCAAGCTCTRCTTTGCAAAAGTGTCCATTTAAAACAGCTTTCCACTCTCTGTGTGAGCAGCAGCTCAGTGGAGGCTACTTGGGACTGCACTGCCCCTTTTGGAAACCGGTTTCACCCTCGTGGTTTTTTTTTTTTTTTTTTTTTCAGATTTCTCCATAGAGATGCTAGTATGGAAGAAGCCCTGTCGGAGCAGGCTGAGAGGAAAGGTACTGTAATAGCGAGCGTGGAGRCCAAGCGCCCGGGGTGAAGAGAGCCTACATGTGTTGGCCTCCTCACAATGAACGTGTGCCATGGCAAAGAGATTCTGTCAAGTGAGCACGCTGTCCCTGTGGCCCCACTTTGAGAATGTGCCCCTGAAAGAACGGCCCAAGAAGAGCGTGGGGAGCCACATGGTCCTTGAGAAGGGGGAGGCTGGGTCAACATGAGGAGTGTGAAAGGAGCAAGAAGCTGCTAGGAAGCTGACCTCCAAGCGTGGCCGAGTGTGTGCTCCATGCGCAGCAGCCCCTGTGTKAGCAGGCCAACATGTGCCTCTTGTGGGAAGTGTGCGCAGAAGCCAGGGTGAAGAGCTTGTGTGCTTTGTCCTTGCAGGGAGTCTGGGTGCTGAGAGCCTCGTCTCCCCAAGGCACGTTGTGCCAAAGGAGACGAGTGATGGGGCCACGGCAGGAGAGGAGAGGCCTAGAGTGCGTCGGGTGAGGTGAGACTCTTGGAGAAGCGGTTTGGTTAGTGATACTCTGGAAGTTGCGAGAGGGAGCTGTTGCTCTTGGGCTCCTTTCTAGTGACGGTGGGAAGTTGCTGCCGTTCTCTGGGTGCGCTGAGGTGTTCCTAGTGGGAGGGAAGTGTGTAGCAGATTTCAACAAGGAGCCTCCCAGCTGAGGTTTTGTTGGTGTGCCCTTCTGCCTGGCAGGTTTGCAGATGCGGAAGACGTGGGCAAAGCCATGCAGGAAGTTGCCTGTCAATGCAAAGAGTCTGCGCAGGCAAGRAAGGAAAGAGAAGCAGGCGCTGGGAAGAAGGCTGGCAGAGGAGGTGCTGTAAGATTGGTGGCACTTTCGCAAAGACGGTCCTGTGCAAGAGAGGGAGGGGAAGCCCCAGGGAGCAGCGCGATGCTCTAGGAAGGGATGYGTGGAGCATGGAGGCCGCCTGCAAGGCTGCTAGGAAGGCTGTGTGCAAGGCTGGCAGCGTCCAGGGTTGCAGCAGAGGAGCCCATGAGTGCGCAGGGCAGCACGTGCCTCTTGTGGCAAGTGTGCCAGAGTGTGCCAGCAGTGAAGAAGTGCTTTGTGATTGCAGGGGTTCTGGATGGTGAACACGTCCCCTCGCGTGCACGTGTGTCGTCGAGGCACGCGCGTGCTGTGAAGGTGCCCGAGCAGGAGAAGAGCAAGGCCCAGGCTAGAGCTCCTGCAGTGAGGTGAGACCATGCTAGAAGTGCCTTTTGTTCCAGCTATGCCCTTGGAGACGCATGAAGGAGCTTTTCCCTTTTGCCCTGTTGCTGTAGTAGTGCTGGGAGCTTGTGCTCATGGCTTCTAGGAGCTGTGGCTGGGTGGGAAGCACGTAGCGGTTTGTRTTGGGCCTCCTGCATGAGGTTTCATCTGTGTGTGCTCCTGGTTGCCAGGTATGCAGAAAAGCAGAGCCTGGGCCACGCTGTGCCTGCGTCTGGAGAGCTGCCTCATCAAAAGCAGTCAAGAAAAGGCAGCCCTGGAGAGCAGCAGGCTCTAAGAGGTAATGCAAGAGTGAAGGTGGCCTCTCCGAACACGGAGTAAAGGAAGCAGAAGGGTGAGAAGGCCTCTGGGAGGAAGGTGGTGCTGTGGAAAGAGAGGGTTGRACAACGGAGGGAGCGTGAAAGGGCCAAAAGGAGTGTGGGCCCTCTGCAGCGCACTCCAGGCATGAGCACGGCTCAGTAGTTGTTGTGGTGGCACATGTGCCGAAGATGCAGTTGTGGAGAGCGTGCCCGTTGTGTGCTTGCAGGCGAGCTGGCTGGCCAGCGCCTGCTCTCACGGCCACGTTTTTCTGCAACGCTGAGCAGTGCCGCGCAGGAGACCAAGGGAACCCTGCCCTCAGTGAGGTGAGGCTCTTGTGGAAAGGGCGTGGGGAGTGCCATGCTCTGGATAGGCTTTGCACGTGAGCGCAGGCTGGAGAAGATGCTCTTGCGAGCTGCACGTGTGCTCTGTGTGCAGCGTGCTGCCAGCGGTGAGGAGGAGCAGTGTTGTGCAAGGGGGCCCTGCTGACAAGAAGGCTGATGAAGCCAGACTCCCTTTTGTGGGCAGAGCAGTGAGAGATGGGGTAGGTCATAGAGATTCACGTAGCATCTGCAAGTTGACTGTCCATTTTTGTAGTCTCTCTACTCACAGCCTTGTGTCTCCCCTCTCATTGCCTTGCACTGCAGGCACGAGCCAAAGCAGAAGCCCCRAGGCCCCCCATCTGCGGTGGCTCTCAGCGGGCAAGGATTGGAGCTGAGAGCAGGAAGCCTCBGGGCCAGCCCGTGCCGCTCAGCGTGGTGACTCTCTGCCTTCCCCAAGTGGTGCAGCAGCAGAGAGCAGCCGCGAGGCGGGAAGTGTCTCAGCAAATGTAAGTGTGTGAGAGGAGTCCCRAAGGCCTGGGGCGCTGGAGCAGCAGGGCCGGCTGTGCTGCAGGGTCGAGGATC
>PTEX01000723.1:0-22909 GCA_003342815.1 Eudromia elegans | reverse complement strand
CTTTCTATCGAGCTTTGGCCTGAGGGCGAGTGGCTGGTACCAACTTCAGCTGGTACCCTATCTGCTCGCTGAAAAGCGATTCCCATAGGAAAGGAGGCGCAATTCCACGTGTGTCCCCAGCCGACTCCTTTCGCAAGCGGCTCTTTTTGCATGTGATGCATGTGAGGTGTCATAACTGAGTTGTAGTTTGCCCTGTGTGCTCCTGTAAAGCTTTTAAAGCATTTGGGTAAAGGTGTACATGTCAGGAACACTTTTTTTTTTTTTTTTCCCCCCCTCCCTAGCTGAGTTAAGTATGTTTTATGTCAGGAATAATGATCTGTCCTTCCAGATTCCAGGTAAAGCACCTGCAGTTGTGGTGATTAGAAATGCCAGAATTGCAAAGCTAAATACTACAAACCTCTTTTCAGAACACGTATGAGAAACTGAAATTTTTACTTGTGGGTGTTTGTTGTAGGGAGTTCTCTAGGCTGATTTTTTTTTTTATTGAGTTTCGTGCAGTGTTACGTGAGAGTTTTGTTTATAAATGTAAGTACTGTTAAGCTCTTAAAACTGACTTGTGGACTGACAGAGTAGCTATATCCTGGTTTACGCCATAAAATTGCTAGCATTAGAAATTGCATTTATTCTACTAGAGGGCTCTTTCACACACACAAGAAAAAGGATATCATTTAAAAATAAATACACTGTAAAGTGTCTTTAATATTTTAATCTCAATTTCTGTTATATCTGTTTATTCCATGGTGGTAGAAATGTCAGTTAATTCCCCAACCTTGTAGCCAGCTTGCATCTTTACCTGTATATCTCTTGCTGTCAGGCCTCAAATTTAAAAAAAAAAAAAATATATAGTTATGCATTTCAAGCTCGGCCATTAAAACATTTTATTCACGTTAAGACTGCAGTGATTTCAGACTGAATGGCATATACATATAAACTGTAGATTAGGCCTAACGGTTTACAACCTAAGGCCTTGTTTACCCAGACATTTACATAAATTGCTGTAGTTTAAACTGGTGCAAATTTCTGTATGGATAATCTTTAGTGGCTGACAGCTCATGTATAATTCACCTGTGGCTAATATCTCTAGAGTATTCTTCTAAGGAGTTGGGTACTACCTCTTTATAAAGGTTCAGATCCATCCCCTCACTGACTTTTGTAACTTCAGAGGCCCTTAAGCAGCCCTCTGTATTAAGTAAAATACAGGAAATGGACAAAACAACAAAAAAAAATTTGTTCAATTCAGCATCTGAAATCTACTCTTGAAACACAATGAGAAGAATCAAATAATGCAGATATTGTAAAGGTCTCATTGGAAAAATGGGAGGATTACAGTATTTGCAGAAAATTTGTAGATTTTTTTTTTGTTGTGTGTATATATATCTTTTCTGTTTTAAACATATCCATTCTTCCAAAAAGACAAAATGAAAAGTGAATCAGTACATATTATATTACATACATTATTATATTACATTACATTATAGTACATATTATGATAATGCACTATAATTACATTATATTACACATTATGATAATGCTGCCATTTTTTTTAAAAAAAAGTGCAAACACACTTTCGGATGGCCACGTGAGTTGTTTCATTAAAACATCCATGATTTCTGCAGTTTGCAAGAAGAATTATGTAATCCCTAAAGAAAATGTAGCAACCAATATTTATGAAACAGTCACAAGTGCTATGTCTTTAACAATTCAGCAGAGGCATTCTAACTCTGAGCTATGACAGTGGAAGAGAAATTAAAATCACTTAATTTTCCTGCTTTCCATCATTCAGACTTTTCTAAAGCCTTGAAATGATCAAAACTCACTCTAATCTAAGACTGCATGTGGCATTTCAAGCAGACGGTTTATTTTTTTTTATGCAAGTGAAAGAGAATGTAGGCATATGTTTTGTCTAATGAAAAAGTCATCACTCTCCCAGCACAGCTTTAAAATACAGATATCCCTTACATTCTGTCTGCTGTCTTGTCCTGTTTTATATTTTTGTTCATTCTTATTTGTGACAATTGAAGTATTTGTTTTCCTACAATAGCATATGGTTTGTATAGTTTTGGGATATTGTGACATGATTACTGAACAGTGATGGTACATGTGATAAGGGGCAAGAAGACTGCTTCCAACTTTTGTATAATAATCACATCTCTTATCCTATTCACTGACCTTAAATACAATTAGCAATAGTGCAGATATAAGCAAGTGTTTTCTGAATGCATCTTGTGCTTTGTTACTTTAATTAAAAAGTGATGACATAGCCATCCTGGTGAGGTAAAAGCCATCAGTTCCTGTCCCAAGAAGAGGACATTTCTTGGACATGATTACAGACATGATTATATTTCTTCAAGAACAGAAGAGAAACAGGACCTGAAGCTTATGTGAAGGCCACAGTTTGAGCATGCTAGTCTTAAAACAGACTAAAACTAGTAACTAGTACTGGCTTTAAAACAGGAGATGAACATTTGTTAGAAAATCAGATGCTTCCACTTCCAATTAGACATTATCAGTATTCTCTTCCTCAGACCACAGTATTTAGAAGTTATTTGTATTTCTTCTAATGCTTACACATCCCTTTCAGTCAAAACAGTTTTGAGTAACTGCAAACCTCCTACAAACCTAGAGTATTTTACACACTAAGGAGATCGCTTTGAGCCCTAACTTTGCAACACTTCAAGACGGCATTTGAAGGCCAGCTGAGGCAGCCACTGAGAGCCAACTCCATCACACCTGTAGCTCCCCAGCTTCAGAGGACGCTGGAAATATTGGAGGTCCCCACCTGCTGCTTGAGCTTATGCTGGCACAGCATCTGGTGTGGGGAGAAAAAGAAATCCTCTTGCCTCCATCATCTTGCTGGTGATCCTCCTTGCTTATGCTGGGGCAAGATTCAGCCAAGACCCTCACGCAGTGAAAGCCTACCTGCTGGATCAGAGAACTGGGCCCGGGATGCTTTGAGAAACATGACTTCAAGAAACCTAAGGCCAAAGGAAATGGCTGAACTTACTATACATTCAAACCATGTGTTTCTTTAAATGAATAAACATGCCAGTCTTGTGTTTTCTTGGAGGGATTTTCAGTTTTGCTTTTGTGAGTTGTTTGTTTGTTTACTTGCTGTTTTATTTTTTCTTCAAACGAAACATGGATTACCTGGATCAGAGACTCCATATGAACATATGTAAAACTACAGAGTGCATCTAGCCCACAGGCAAGATATTTATACAAAAGAGCAGGTAGAAAGTTCAGTTAAATATATTTCTTAAACTCTTATAAAACTAAACTAGAATTCCTGCAATGGAAAAGCCTGCGGAAAAGCAGATCAGATAATACCAGCAGCTAACACTCACATAGCATTTGTCAGATGACACACTATCATACAGCGTTCCCCTTTCCCTTGTGGGGGTAAAAGTGATGCACCACCATGCTCACCTACCTCAGTCTCTGGAAGTCTTGCAGCAAGGGAGCTGTGTAGCAGAGTGCTGGCACTTTCTCCTGTGGCTGAATGCAGGTCTGTATGATCAGAATGTCAAAGCTGAAGTTTTGAAGTTTTTTAGGCCCTTAGTGAGCAAAAAAAAGCCTAAAGTAACATTGAGATGTTAAGTAATTTGCCCCATAGCTACATGGACTAGTACTGGCAGAGCTGGAAATAAAACCCAGGTTTCCTCCAAAATCCAAGTGCAGTTCTTCAGGCACTAAGCCACCTTATGCTGCTTTAGTCGCCACAGGGTCTGTCCTGTCCTCAGCCTATAGTATTTTAGTGAGTACAGGCACTTTAAAAAAAAAAAAAAAAGAGAGAGAAAGAAAAAAAAAGTGCTAAGTATTTGCTTGGTCTGTGCTCAGCAGTTTCTCCCATACAAAACAGAGCTGTCGCACCTAGTTACCTAAGGATGCCTCTTGTATAAGTAGTCATTTGGAAATATGAAAACAACATTTCTGAAACTCAGACCATCTTTCTCTTGCAGATGACAGCTTGGAGGGTACGTTGCAGCATTAGCTGAAGTCTCTGGCTGCTAGAACTGCTGCCTCTATCTCCTTGTCTTCTTTCCATTTGGGGATCTCCAGTAGATAAATGCAATCTAGAGCAGCCTCAGACTGAACCAGCTTAATGAACTAGTCCCTTCACTAGCCCTCATCTTCAGGGTATAAAAAATAGCATAGACTATTCTCTCAAACTATTTCAGTGATAGACAATGTTTCCAAGTCCCTCCTGGGGAAGATCAACAATTGAAAACTGTTCATTCAGGAAATTGTAAGAATTAGGCCCTGAATTCAAAGGTAACTAGAGAACACCTAAAGTTGTAAGTGAACAATCGACATGGGCTTGAGTCTCGTAACTAAGACATGCAACAGGAGCACAGAATGGGGTTATTGCCATTTTCATAACAAAAATCCTTAATTTTTTTTTTAAAGTACACTTTAACTGGCTAATTCTAACTAAGAACTACTGAAGGATACCTAATTACTTAGGAAAGTTCTGAACAGCATACTTACTGCTCAGACTGCTTTAAAACGTCGTGTGGCAAACTAACAAGCAGATGTTTGACATTTACTTTCTCAAACGGTTCTCTGATCACTAATGTACAGCCCAAGGACCAGGTTGTGTAGCACGTGTGTGTGTGTGTCTGTAGAAAGGGAGTGGGAAAGAATAAGGGTAAGCAAAAACACCCACAGCAATATTTTTACTTCTCTTAACACTCTGCCTTGCTGCTGAGGAGCTTTTGTGTCCAGGTAATGCAAAAAACACACATGCAAAAATAAGTTAGTGTTTAATGCCAATTTTGTGATTTGGTACTCAACATGACTTGTTTTGCTCTATTGACCACCCAGCCTCTCACACCTAATTGATTTTTAGTTTAAATGTGATTGTATTCCCTACTGAAAGCAAGTTGTAAGCCAGCCATGTGTTTCCCTATGCCCAATTTGCTGCAGAGAGCTGATTCACAAACCTCTGACAAACAAAATAAATCTACAGGCTGAAAGTAACTTCTTCGTATATAATTGCTTAAAAATTTAGTCCAGCACCAGCTGAGATAACAGCTGAAGGAGAGCACCAATATCCTGCTACAGCAGGTTTTACTATTTTTTATTATTACTGTGTAATTATTTACTATTATGTTTTGCGTTATTTACTATATTGTTCTGTTGTTCTAGTAGTATATTGGTTTGCTTTCAAATATCCTTAATTGTGACAGAGTCAACAGCTTCTCTGGGGAGCTTGGTCCATGGCCTTGCAGCATTCACTTGTTTATTTTTTCTCTGCAGGCTAGATTTGTATTTTCTTCATGGCACAGCTGATTATAGCTCAAAGCCCGCAAGCAGAAACACAGGTGAGGAAGAAGGAAGCCCCAAGGAGTCCAGGGAAAAATTGGTAGACAGCGCTTTGAGACAGATGTACAAAGCAGGAGGGACTAGGCTGAGAGGGCCAGCAACCGGTAGAGAAGTGAAGAAATAAGAAGTGAGGCAGCAGTCATGAAGAAAGTATGCGAGGGAGCATTTACCCTGCAGGGAAGGAAAAAGCAGGACAACTTCCAAGGGCAGAGATTAATAAAATGTAGGGGAGGCTTCAGCAAAAGGTTTTGGAGAAGAGGAAACAGAAATTGTTGGGAAAGATGCAGTGAATTAAAAATCAAGGGGGAGTGGAAAATATTAATATAATTAAATGACATTCCCCAAACCAGTGTTCAAAGAAGGTTTATTCTGACAGAGTAAGATAGGTGTGTAGACTGGAGAGGCATTAGATCATTATAGAGAGGTATTTTAGATCATTTCTGGAACTTTTATTTAAGAAAATATTTTCTTCCATAGAAAGAAAACTGAATTCTTGCAAAGTATTTGAATATTTAACAAATGTGAGTAAGAGAATTTAAGTCCCAATTTTGACACTTTTACCTTCATTTATCATTTACTTATTTCCTTTTTTAAATAACAGATTATCAGAAGAAACTGTTCTCAGTACTTTCTTTTTTTTTTTTTTACTCTTATTATCAACTTCTATAATGGATAGCATGTTGCATAATCTGGCTTCTTCCTCTGAGCAATGAAAACAGTGAAAACCACCTCAGCATCTAGAGAGGGAAGATTTGGTAGAGAGGGCAGATTGGGTAGTTTTGCTACTAAATGTCTTTTTTTTTTTTTTAATTACTTTGGTGATCACTTGCGACTGTGTTCTATCTAAAGTGAAACTTGAAAAGAAAAAAAAAAAACTATTATTAAAATGAGCATAAGAGAGATTTTACCTGAAATGATTCACTGAGTGAAAATGTCGACTCTTGAAACATGTTTTCTAAGAATGGGCTGCAATCATCATCAGGCTCTTCCTCAGAGGAACTCTGAGTCACTAGAAAGGGCAGAAAACACATAAACTTCAGATTTTTCATTTGCAGTCATTAGCCCATACAATTACAGCAATGGATTAAATAATCTGGGGTTGGTATTCACAAAAACATGATGAAATCATGTCTGTCAGGCACAATTTTTCCAGCAACTTATTGTGAACTGTTGTGGCTCTCTCAACCTACTGGTGCAATAATCTCAGCTATTGATTTTGATTAAATGACGACTGGAAATATATTTTTTCCACAATAATTTTGTGAAAAATCTTATGTACTCAATTCACACTGAGCTTCCAAGTTGTTTGATTAAGCTGGGTATTTTACTGCATGTCCTTTCCCTCTGTAGGGGAAGGGCTTACCCTCCCCTAGGTAAGCCCTAGAGTTCAAGTGAGCAGCCTGAATAGTTCAGCAAAATTGTTTTTAAAATGATCAAATGCAAGGAAACTACACCACCACAAAAGGCCTAACTTCATCAGAGTAAAGATTTTACTGAAGCCAATCTGAGAAGAGGCCTGAGGAAGAGACTGCTAATGAGTCTAATAGCACAGTGGATTGGAGCACTAACCTTCTACTTCTGGAGACTTGGACACAAAATATGATTTAAACACACACCCTGAATTGATGAATTTGGTGAATTCACCTTAGAGCCTTCTGAACAACTGTGCACAAGCAAAAATACCATCTACTGAAGGACATGGGTATGTTCCACAATTATTCTCTTACACACATGTCCTAAGTAGGGTAGAAAGTTGCATTAAAAGTCTCTTAGACTTCAAAGTGCCTAAGAACTATTTTTTTATTATTATTATTTATCTTCCTTTTTAACCTGGTATTTAAAAGGAATGTGCAATTATTGTAGTTAAATGTAATAAAGAACTCAGTAGTGAATGGTCTGCTAAGTGAGGTGAAATTTTGAACTGCGGTTTCTGCTCTAAGAGGAGGTGATTTACCTCAGAAGACCTGGTCTGTCGTTCACTGTGCACAGACTTAATAAAAGACGCTGCCTATTGTTTTTGTGTTGGCTGTGAAGCCCTCAATCCACCAGCCAGCGGACACAATTCACCACAATGTGCACACATTTCTTGGGATAATCTTGAAGACAGATCTGCAGATGATGTTTCTGGTCTAGACTCCAGGTTACTGACACAGCAAAACAGAGGAAACACACACTGTACCTACTTGCACTGTGGTTATTAACTGGAGCTGGTATCATTAGTCCCTTCCTATTACGAACACCGCATTATAAAACCAAGATGAAAAAAAAAGAAAAAAGGAGTGGATTCAGATTTCATACTGGGAAAATGACAGTTCTTTTAAAGCTTTGTACTTGGAAAACACTGCTTAAAAATGGAAATTACAGATGAATCTTGTGGAAGCAAATATGGACTAAAAAGGAAATAAAAGTGGGCTTCGAAAAACTGAAACAATGCTGGAATGAAGGGAAAATAAAATCAGAAGCGTACATGATAGTTCAGTACACAAAAGTTTAGTAACACAGAAACTAACAGAGGCAACTCCTGGCATGATCTTGAATTAGTGCTGACTGCAGGGAAGTCGTTTACAGCTAGAGTACTCATGTGAAAATGTTAGCAGCATATGTAATAAAGCCCACTGAACTGGAATTATACAGAAATAAGTTATTATTGAAACACAGCTATACGTTGAACAAAGCTTTGAGGACTCTTAAAGACAATGATTTGCCAAAGGGAACTGCATAAACTTATCTCAGCCAGGGAGCCACAACCAGTTCCTGTGGCTGCTCCCCACCAGTGAGTGCGAGCCCCATTCAGCAGCAGTAGTGACACAAGGACCCAAAGCTTTATGAACATACATGTTCCAAATCATTTACTATAGACTGATGTCCATTCTCCCCTTAAACTAAAAACACATCTACTGTCTTGCAACTTTTTCATCCTTTTATCATTGCTATCATTTTTATCATACAGAAGCTGATCACAAGGGAACTGTAATTATTCAGCTAGCTGCTAGTTGTAATAACATCAAAGCAAAAGTATGTTTCTAGGGTTAATGTAGATTATTTTACCATCCCAAAGGCTCTGGGCTGCCATACCACCCAGTTATCCCAGGGCAAGGGGAGAAAAGGGAACTTTATGTAATTAAGAGAACCTAAACTAAACCTTCATGATCGGTAAAACATGATGTCATGTCACAATTCATACTGCCAACTGTAAGCTTCTCCCCAAATTCTAGAGAACATAATTCCAGCTTTTTACAATTTAGGAAATGGAACAAGTATGATATGCTGGAAAACAAACTGTAGATTTCAGTAAAGATATTTTCAATTTGAAATAGAAAAGTCATGGAATTTGCTGCATTTTGTATCAGTATGAACAAGTAATCCATTAAGCAGTATACTTTGCTTTTGCTAGTAAGCAATACTTCAGCGATTTTTCAATAAACTAGAAAAAAAAATTTTCTTTTTTGTTGTTAAGATGATTGTATTTAGATATCTGTTTTTATATTTTCTAGGCATATATAAAGCATGATTTTCAGAGATGTTAAGCCCATTCATTGCTTCTATGCCTGCTGAGCAACTCTGAAATTTAAGCATGTAAGTTTGAAGCACATTTGTTCCATTTAAAAAATTAATGACATAATACAAATAATTAATTGTGTCATCTCTGAAGAAAATGGGAAGGTGACACTCTTGTCCATCCCAAGTAACCATCCATTGGGATACTGGGAGCAGCTAGATGAATGAGTCACCTCAAAATGAAGAAAACTTCACAAGAGGAGCTTAATCAGTGTTCATAATGAAAACAATTTGCTGAAAAATCCCAGTGCAAATTCACTTACCAAATAATGAAATTATCGTCTTTATTTAGTTGTTTATTTTTGAATAACACCAGGAAGCTAGTTAAAAAGTAAAACTTGTTAATGAATATTCATTTAGAATCCTCTGTACTTCATAAAATATATTGTAGCATGTTGAAACATTGGAAAAAAATCACTGAGAGAACAAGTTACATTCTTCTCAATTAACTCTAAACAGTTGGAGAAAGAGATGGAGGGCATTGCAATTAAGGAAAGATACGAAGGATACTATGAGCAAGAAATAAAAAGATTTCAAGATTGCAAACAATACAGTGAAGAGAGAGTTTGAACTTTAAAGAAGAGCAATGCAAGTTAAGAGCCATTTCTACTTAGGAAATATACATGGTTAGTGATGTTTTCTTTATCAGAATCCAGGCTAAGAATTTGGGAAACAGGATAACAATAAAATCACTTACAGAGATTTTCTTCTAGAGCCTTTAACGCAAGAAAAATGAGAGCACGACTCTTTCATGGTACAGTGAGGAGGAATGTGCAGATAACAACAAAAAGATTTGTTAAACATATAATGTATAAAAAATGCCAATTAGCAGACATCCATTCGTAGATGTGACCTGCAAACATCCTTAAGGAATCCAGTACAGTTAGAAAATGTTTGCCAAATGCTTCTACATAACACAAGGTCCTATGAATTATTAATCTGAACATTAAGTAGCCTTGTGTTTTGTGACAAGGTTGCTCCAGAATTCTGTCGCTCTACTGTTAATGATGATCCTGCATGCTCTCTGCTGGTCATCTCTCATCCATAAAGCCTTTCTGCAGGCTTAAGAGGGTCCACAGTTAGATAAATGTTGTCTTATTACAATGCTCTCCTTTCTTCAGGGCCTGTTTTTTATTTCAGCATTTGATTTATCATTTGGCATTCTCATTAACTTTCAAAAGCAAAATCTCTGTTCCCTTTACACAAACACACTACTCCACTGTAGGGATATACGGAATAATAATATCACCCACACAGTGCTTTCTGGGACGTTCCTTGGAAAATGGGTGTTGGACCCATTACAAGGCTATCACACGACCTGCAGGACAACACAGAGTGAGGATGAAGAGGCTCATCTTCCAATTAATGTACAGTGTATACAGCCATTGCACTGCCTATACACTCTGCTACTTTTGTGGAGGATTTTCAGTTTCAAGCGATGGGTCAGGGAAGGGTAAAAATGCAGTTAAATTACTCTCCTCCTGACTCCCATTCCTTCTGCCTAACTGATAAAAGCACCAACCATAAATTTGCATGTACATTTTAGTTACTTTAATAAACAAAATAAAAAATACCAACTAGTAAACTAAGATATGAGCTTAAGGAAAACTGCCTGAAGGATCAGAGTTTTGTAATGACCTCTGATCAGTGCTATGAGTGTGTGTGTGTGTGTATATTTTTATACATACATATATTAATTGGAAGAATTTCCAATATTAATTGGAAGTTACTTTGAGTGTCTCATAAAATAAACCTGATGTCAAGCTTGGCATGTTCATCAGCAAGAAAATAGGGGAGTGTGACTGACAGGTGTAAATGTTTAAAAAAACCCATTCCTGAATTATCCAATATCAATGATATCCTCCCAGACTGGTTACCGAGGTCTGCTTTAAAAAAAAAAAAAAAAAAAAGGGAAGTTAAAAAAATGCTAACACACCCAGCTGTGAGAACACCAGACTTGTGTAGCTCACTTAATATCAGTTTTCTATGAAAGGTTGAAAGAAATATAGTTGTACTCATAGTAATAATTTAACAACACTTAAATTATTAGAAACCATCCTGATTTCAAAGAAGAAAGGAAATTATTCTTAAACCATTTACTAACTCCTTGTGAAGTATAAACTATCTCAAGGTTAATATCTGGTTAAAAGAGAATTTCCTATATTTTCCTTATTACAAATATCTGATCGTCACTTCTGCCAGGATCCTGGCAAGATATTGAGACAACCACAGCAATGATATCACAGTGCACAAATATTTTCTTATCTAAGATGCTACTGCACCCTTTCTTGTCTGAAGGGTAAGAGACACTAATTTTGAAAATAGTATTGCTACTTTATGTATAGCAATAAAATGTGGCAAAACTACCCACCACCAGCAGCAGTGGTATATAATACTGCTACCACAGCTACTGCTGCCTAATTTCATGTCATGCTCGTCACAATAAATCTTACAGCACTTTACAGAAGAGGCCAGTTTTGTGAGTCTCATTGCACTGCTGAAGGAAGTGAGGCTGAGAGAGGGAGGGAACTAGACAGCAAGAAGTGGAAAGGTCAGGAATAGGAGTCTCTTCCCCTCCCTCCTTCTTCGCTTATATCAATAATGCTCCTTTCAGTCCAGGGCATACAGGAAATAAGAGGTTGTCACTGCAGCAGGATGACATCTGTAAGCTGCATAACTGTGTTTAATTAAAATATATTTTATATATATAAAAAAAAGTTTTAGAAATTACAGAAATTACATTACTCATAGTTCTAGTTTTGCAGCTTTTGAATGGAGACCGGTCTGGTAGCTGCATCTCTGCTCTAAGCAGGTAGTAGAAAAAAATCTACTATTGCTCTGACGCTTAGGAACAGCCACAGGGAGTGATGGACTGACACTTCAGGAATGCCAGCAACTGGGCTGAAGGATACAGAGGAAAAAAGGGAAAAAAAAGATAATTTGAAACAAAGTATGAGGTGGGAAGAGAGAAGGGTTAGGCCAAAGATTTTGCCTTGTCCAGTGTTTCTCTGTGAAGTGATTCCTGATCTTGGCATTTAGGGGAAAAAATCTCTGTGACACAGCAGATATGGGGTGGGTTTGCCCCACAGAGAAAAAAAAATGAAGAGGGCGTTTAGGTGTGTTCTGTGTTGCCAAAGCCATCTCTACAGTGACTCTTGTTTGCTGTTACCTAAGACTTCAAAGAAAATACCAAGAAGCATGGGTAAATGGTCTTAGCAATACCACCATCTACTCTCAATGTAGATAAAGACACAGCTCCTGGGAATGCCTAGGAGGAAGAACCGCTGAGAGCAGCCCTTCAAGTACAACCCAGGATGTAATGGGCATTATTTTTTTACTCTCCCCTCCTGGGTAGCGACTTCAGGAAACATAGCCTCTAACTTCTGTGCCTTTTCAGAGTTGGGAGCTACATTGACTAACCCAAGGTATAAATTCCTCTCAATATCCTGATTTTTTTTAAATTCCTGTGTTGCTGATTGATTACACAGGAAGACCTTTCCCCTTTAGTGTATTTCTTTTTTTAGTCTGTGCTGCTCTACTTCAAACTAAATTAACCCCAGTTGCCCTTGTCTTAACATAACACTACTATTTTTTTGCATTACATTTATTTGCATAGGAAACATATATCCTAGAAGGTGACACATACAATCTCTTCTAAGAGCTCTCTCATATTTTTGTGCCACTCAGTTTGATTTTTCAGAGAAAGCAATATATGGTGAGATATATTTTTCAAAGGTGCTGAATAACCCAGTCTGACCTGAAACACATTGCTGCACATTTAGAAACAGGTACTGAGAAGTATTGAGAAATCAGCATTTGGAACAAGGGAGCCAAATAGGGAACTATTTATTCATGTCCCTCCTCTTCAAATCTCCAGGGCAAAGTAAGCACTGCCAGATGCCTGCAGAGGAGGTGATTTGTCAGGCCCTTCTACTGTGTCCTGGACTTGGGTGGCAGGACCCATGCATGTGCCCCACGACCTGAAGCGCAGCCCTTTGTAGGAGAGAAAAAGAGTATAACCTTGGGCAACAAAGTCTAATTTCCCTTCAGTGATTTCTATTTAATGAGAACTCAGAGAAAGTAGGACTATACCATGATGACTGTTTCTGGAGAAATGCAAAAACGACATCTCCTGTGGTCCATCTCTGCACGTATGGGTGTTGGCTGGATTACACTGATAATGGGAGCTGGGTGGGTAATTTAGACTTCATATTCCTGTTTTAAAACAAGATCCATTAAATTCAGGCTACAGTCTTAAAAAAAAAGTAGAGTAGGCTAAGCATTTTAAGCCCACCATGTTCCTACTTGCAAGATAGAAATCTTTCAAGATCCTTCTGAAGCATCTCCCTGGAAGAGGTACTATAAATCATCAAATACCTGACTTCTGTTGTTTGGGAAACTACAAAAATCGGGGAAACGTGTTTAATGAACATTCTTCTTGTTCAAAGCATTTCAGTAGTTCAGCTCTGATATTGTTTCAAAACTGTTTTCTCAAGGCCCTCCAGCACATGTCGTTATGAAAAAAGTTGTCAGACTGGTTTTAACACATCTTTTCAGTACTGATAAGCAAAAGTTCACTGAAATAATTCCTAATAAGATACATGTGAAATATACCTTTCTTAAAACTTTCTGGTTGAATTCAATCTTTAAGACAACTTGTTGCATTATAAGCTGAAATGGCCTCTTTCAGTTATTAGAAAAGTACAGGAATATTTTGCATACTGTTCTGAAGAGAGTCTGTGTCACATCCTGTTAACTGTGTCTGCTTTTAAACCTGTTTTGTAAGTACAGTTAGTGGCTGACAGTCTTCAGCTGCAGAAAAGCTTTGAAACTATGTGACGAAGTTTTGAAAGAAAGCCAGACACTACTGCAGTTTGGTTGCTGAAGGTAAAACACTCAACAAATAACATGATTTTCTTAATGAAGTAAAAGATTTAATCTTAAGACTGCTTTGCTTAACAATGACATTATTAAAATGGTAATAGGCTTTGAGGTCCCTATTGAGCATGATGTGGGATCATACCTTTGCTGCTATTGTTTCATCCTGTTTGCAAAGAAGTTTCTGCAATTCAGTCTGGTAAAACCAAGATATTAACCAAGGAAATAATTCTCAAAAATGGCATGAAGTTAAATATTTAACTCTATTTTAATAGGGTCCAATGTTACCCTCCTCCTGAATCCAATCAGCCAACTTAGTAGGATGCAAAATAGTTCCCCAGCACAGTGGAAACAAGATGTGCTAATCTTTTTTTATTATTATTACCTAAGCTGTAAATGATGTTTTAAAAAGCCAAATCATACTTAAATTACTGCAACAAGAAATGTTTTACTAAACCATGCACAATAGCCTACTAATGTATTTGTTTGTAAAACTGGAGATTTTTTTTTTCTCTCCAAAAAACAGGGCACTCAGCTGAACACTACTAGAAAAAGATCTATTTAAATAGCTTTTTTCCCTTCAGATTTTTTATCATTCAAGTTAAAGTTAATTATAGCAAATATACTTTTTGTAGCTGTAGCTACTTTTTGTAGGTAAATCCAGATATCAGACCTAAAACTGTTCCATTCTTTTTTCCTTTTCCATTCTTTTGCATTAACTGCCCTCTCGCCACCGACTAAGCTCATACAGAAAGCTTGATAAGGAAGAAGTAGCCTTGGACTCTGTAATTGAACTCCTGCCTCAAGCAACCCCAAATTGCAGGCCTAATTCTCCACTATACCTAAGCCGTGGTTTGTACTTTGTCATATTGTCAGGTCTTTGTGTGCATCTCTCAGGACATCAGTATAGATTGAGAGAAGCATCAAGGTTCCTGCCATTTACCCTTGAATAGAAAGGCCTTTGCCAGAGCCAAGAATAACTAGAAAGCAGTAACTCTGGCCACACCTCCTTCCTCACATCATACTATGCATCTCTACAGATTCTCCTACATCACTGGAAAATTTGCTTGTGGCTGATATAAGGCTTTTTACTAGACCAAAGAAGCACAAAAAAAGACCTATCATAACAATGAAATCAGAACCTCTATCACTACCAAAAAAAAAAGAAAAAGGTTACTAGGGCAATTACTTCTCCATAAAGTTTAGTTTTCCCAGCTGACCAGGTTGCTTCAAAACACATGGAAATATGCTGATAACAGGTAGAACTATGAAGACTTTCCCTTGCAGTGCCAAAATCATTCTCTTATCTCATGTTTTCATCCAATAATGTGAGAACTTTGTAAGATCCCTCTGAGCAGATCTCTAAGACTGCATGGAGACAGAGTTCAATATGCAAGCAGATGATATGAAAAGATTGTGTCCACTGACTGTTCTGTGTGAAACAGGAGATTTGTAATATTTTTACATTAAAATAAGCATATAAGATCAAGGCAAATATTGATTTTAAAACTGTGGGTGAAGACTGTTTAAATATTTTCCAATAACTGGTGGCAATGGGTTACATTCATCTATGAGATAGCACCTAGGCTTTCAACTGAGGCTTTCAACTGCCGTCCACAGCACTTAAACCATTATTAGTTTCTATTTTTTTTTCTGAAAATAGGAACTAATGTTACAATAGATTAGTTATATTTTACCATACTTTACTTATTTATATAACTGTGATTAAATTTAGCTTTTAGAAGGAAATTATTTGAGAAATGAACTTCACAAATTATCTCTAGCAAAAAGTGAAAGAGTAAGATTCATTATATATCCTTGTATATTCTTGAATTAAAGGACATGGATGTTTTGAATAGCTTTCAGAGATGAAAAAAAAAGTTACAGGGATATTTATTATTTTATCTGTAGCAATACCTCACTGACACATAATTCGAAGAGGCAACAAAAGAATAACTGTGCAGTTTACTTCAGTGACTTCTGTCCTAGAAATGTATGTGCAAATCCACATCAAGCAGCTGGACGCATAAGCATCTCCTATATCACTTCCACTGGCATTCTCAGTGTGTCTCCTCAATTCTTGGTACATTTTAGTCTGACGGCCCAATTCTCCTCTGCTGATTCTAAGGCTGGGAGCAGAATCAGACCCACATAGAGCAACCTACTAAAAAAAAGTAAAAAAAGGACTTTGGAAGAAAAGTAAAGGAGAAACTGATATATCAAAGCATCTGTCTTTTATGTTTCTTTCCAGTTCTTAACTCTCACTCTGAAATGTGAATAAAGGTCTGTTTCGCTATAAGGGGAAGATAGAAGTCAAACGGTAAGAGCAGGAGGGAATAGAGTGCTGCATGACTGAGCCTCAAGTTCAATAACTTTTGTTTGTTCGTTTCCCACTTTTAAAGTATTTAGTTTGAAGGTACCCTACAGGAGCATGGTTGATGAGTTCACTGGATTATCTAAGAAGTATTTATCATCAATACAAATATCATCAAAAATACAATACAAATTTAGTGGCAATACTGAAAAGAAGACAGATGCAAAGTTAAGTTTTTCCCTCTGCACTCATCTTCCTTTGCTCCTCCTAATTTTTAAAAATTACAGCCCTCAAACAAAATTCACTTACATCTCAACTCTGTAAAAGGGCTGTGTGAAGGCAGAGCTGTGTGTACCTCACAGTACATCAGTAATGCAGTTTATTTCTATCTCTCTTTTCTAAGTATTTTACAATATGTAGGGGATAAATTCTGAGGGTTTTACTGCAGCAGGAAATATAAGCCATGTACTTAAGTGATACAGTTAGGTGGAACATTTTTTAAATGTTTCTCAACCTGTCTGCAAGCGTGATCCAGCGTATGCAGCTCCAGCTTCCTCCCCTCCTCCTCCATTAGCAAGGTTCACCTATGATATTTACTGCATCATTGCATCCAAGCCAAACTTGGTTACTGAGGCAACTAAGTTTTTCTTCTCAAAGGGTCACAGGGAAACACATCCTTCAGGATCCCCTGGTAACCGCCAGTGGGCATGGCTGGGGAACATCAACAGTGAAACGGCTGCTTTCCATCGCTGAGGCAGCGCCGCCTGTGCCTGCAACAAGGGGGGCAGAGTCTAGTTACATTCCTGACCCACTTTCACATCCCTCCCTTCTCCTCCTCCACCTCCTCCTCCTCCCTCTGAAAGCATAGCAGCAACCAGCAGGGCAGCAGGAGCCTCCACTTAGCATACACCCATAACCACCAAGCCGTGTGCTGTCTCCTAGCAAGCGGCAGCAAGGCAGGTTTCCTCAGCAGCATGCAGGCAGCAGAGGGAAGTGCAAAACTCCACTGCAAGGGCAGCCTAGGAAAGACACTCCCACTCTCACTGCTCTCTATATGAAGTGATGGTGCTTTTTTCTCCTTGCTCCTCCTTTACCCACTCGACATAGGCAGCCAGCTACACGGTCACTGTAGGGCTGTCCCCATCCCCTCCCTTCCCTGCCAACCCAGTGGTGGTCGGATATGCATTTCATTTCCTTTCCTCCCCAAGAGCCACTCAGCCATCCATGCCCTCATGTCCCAAGATTAGCTGCTGTGTATGTGCACACATTGGTCTGTCTGTCCTGTTCTCCTCACCCACCTCCTTTATGTAACACAGTGGCTGTTCCTCTCCCACTCCTGTGTTCCTGGCGCTTGTCCCTTTCCCCACATATTGCAAAATCTCCTGCCTGTGGCCCTGGCAGGGAGGGAGCTGATTAAGAGGAGGGAGCTCCTGCCAGGGACAGGTTTTGCACCCCTCCCACAGCTCAGGGCTGCTTAGAGAACGAAGGACCCTCCCTTCCCCTGCAGGCTGTCTGTGGGGATGGATTTCACCTGCTGGAGACAGAAGTTAATGTTCCTGTGCCCCACTTCAGTGGGCCTCTCCTCCAGGGTGACGTGCATCTCCTTCATCTCCACCCCTGCTCCATGAGCAGCTGAGGGCCTCGCAGGACCCCCAATGCTTCGGCAGGGCATGGAAAGGGTTTTGTTAGAACTGGAGGGGGGCTGCTGCTCAGGGGGTGCGGACAAGGCTTGGGGGTGCCCTGGGGTGGGAGCTCAGGGCCAGTTTTGCCAGGCCTCGGCAGAGAGCTCTGCTTCCCCTGGGGTGCAGACCATGCTGGAGAGGGGCACCATGCTGGGGGGGACCTTGATTGTTAGGGGTTCACACCAGGCCTGGCTGTCGGTCATCGTTCCAGCCCAGCACCTCCCAGATCTCCCTTGGGGCAAAGTGAGGGGCAAAGTGAGGGGCCTTGGGGCAAAGTGAGGGGCCTGGAGGCAACTCCCAGCTTCCAGTGCCACTCTGCAGCTTGGAAGCTGCAGGCACCTCAGTGACAAACCCTGCCCTGGGGCAGCCCCTCCCCGCGTCCTCCTCGTGCTGACTGGCAGTGGCAGCAGCAAGCTTTGCTCCTTAGGCGGCAGCGCTTGCCTGAAGCAGCGTGTTTTCTCCCCAGCGGAATCACTCCCCACAACTGTAGGAAGTGGCTCGTTCCTCAGAGACAGGCATTGTCAGGAAAGCTGAGAAAACACTTTGCAAAGGTGGTGATGGCTGCTATTTTTTTTCTTTTTTCATTTCTTTTTGTGCAGGATTTTCCTTCACAAGCAATGTTAGTGGAAGATTTTTCTTTTTTGTTTACACACCTAGTATAACTAAGAGCACCTTCTTTTTCCATCCTTCTTCATTTCCTCGCTAGAGATGAGACTGGGAGTCACTCCAGAGAGGGACATTGCACCCATCCTCCCTCCCTCCCAGCTCCCCTGGGGCTTGACTTGGGCTGCCCCCAGGCCCCAGCTGCCTCCTCGGCTGCTCTGGGAAACCACACAGGTGTTTCTGCACCTCTGCAAGTCCTGGGGCAGCGCTGGAGTGAGGGGCTGAGCAAGCCACGTGCTGCAGGGTGCCCCCCTCAGGCACCTGGGCACAAACTCGTGTTAACCAGAGGGAAAAGCTGCTCTCGTGTGAGCTGTGGGCTTCCGGCAGTGCAGCTTGCTTCACCCGTGTCGCAGAAACCACCACGTAGGCCCGCTGGAGGTAAGCCAGACACAGGCCCAGCGGCTTTATTCCGTGCTATGGTTGGGAGCTGGAGGGAGCTGCAGTTTTGAAGTTGTAGGTTCAGCTGAAATTTTACCATTATTTTCTCATTCCACTTTTTTTTTTTTTTTTTTGGGGGGGGGGGGAATATTTGCCAAAATAAAAAGAGCTATTTAATTTCTGAACTGCATAAGCTACTTCTTAAAAAACTTACTATTCTGTGTACTTGTATAACTTAGAACCACCTGTTTTCAAGTTTGAACTTGATACATATTTGTGCTCCCTTACTTTAAGCACTTCAGCACGTTATACACATACTTGCGTCTGTAGTATTGGGCCTTTAATGTCACCCTAAATTTTTAGTGGGGGTCACCCAAATTTGCAAATCAGTTGAATAATAGATTAATAAGGACTCAAAATAGTGTGACACATAAACAGTGTATTATTTTGGTCACCATGTAAATAAGGTTTTCCAGATCCTATGTGAATATGTAAAAAAATGTGCTTATACTAACCTAACCTTCTGTGTATTGATTATATAGTGCATTTGTATTTTTGAATTTGAACTAAATGCTAATACTTCTTATTTACCCAGGGTTTTACACATAAAAGTTCACCAGAACTTATTTAAACATTATTTACTTGAGTTTAAGTTAGCCTGAGCTGTCCCGTGTGCTACTTGACTGAGGTACCAGTACCTCAAGTATCTTGTTTAAAATTTCCTCAGGTATTTCTTCACAGTATGGAGTTCACTTATATACCTAATCAAACACTAGGTAAAGTTATGCACCTATAAGGATGTTTGTAGGAGTAGGAGATTGCACCAAGCTTCTTTTTATTTCCTGATAAAAAAATTTAGAGCAATTGAATACATTAGGCTTCCCCACACCCATTGTGACCATGGCATTGGCTTCATGCCATGAGGTGTGCTTCTAGTCAGATGTATAAGTGGAAATGAGTGGAAAAAGCACAAAAGAGGAAGAAAAACCAAGAAGCCAAGAAAATATGAGATGCAGAAAGACAATAGCTTAAGATGCAAAAACTACCCAACTTAAGTTTTGGGTATAATATTCTTTTCACTGATGTAGCCAGATCTTATGGTTGATATGATATCAATTTTTTAATAGACAGTTATAGCTGTGCTATGAATACGTTTATACTTGTTCAGAACTTCATAAGAAATTAAAGAACAGATGAAAATTTATGTTTATGATTATTTGCAATATTGTTTGATAACTTATTATTAAAATAGTAACATACACGTTCCTTGTGCCAGAAGACCTGATTGAAACAGTTAAGGTGTTTAATGAACAGTACCAGTAGGCAATGTGTACCTTTTCTTATAAATGTTTCTTAATGGTAAATAGGCCAGCAAAAATCCTCTCCACAGCAGCAAATGCAAAATATTTCCTAGAGGAGCTATAGTGAAGAATGTATTTCCTGGATTTGTTATAGGAAGTATTGCTTTGTAGGACTTTATAATGATGATTCCTTAATTAAAGAGCTTGCTTTATGGGGTTTCTCTGCTATGCCTAGAGGTGGAAGGGAGAGGAAGGTGAAATTGTATGATGCAAGTCAGTAGAAAAACTCAGCATAGCTACAACTGTTCAGGTTTTAAGATGCTTTACATCAGTGCAATATCTATATGGCAAGGCAAATAATAACAGTGTGATCTTTACTGTGTGAGCTGCAGCTGAGCCCATGAATATAACATTCTGGTGAAGCACCCTCCTTCAGTGAGTTCACATTATAAACAAACAGTGGTTTAAGATTCTGCTTTGCTACAGAACAGATGCTGAAACATCATGAGCACAATAGTAAAGCATATGTGTTGCAGAGGTTTCTAAAGAGATCAGAGGGAGTGGTGTGGGGCTGAGAGGCATCTGGCGTGATAAGCGTAGAGGGTTGTGCACAGCATTTAGGGTGCGCAAAGGCCATGAGCCGGAGAGAGGGAACATCCTCACTCAGCATTTCCCAATCGGTGCAGCATTGAGAGGTATGCTGAGGACCCTGTGGACCAGAGGAGGCAAACGGCTGTGTTGGGAATTATCCCTCTGCCCTAGACAGCTTTCTGGTGCTCCTAAATCCTGCTGCTGAATGGCTAGGAGCTGGCGTGGGGAGCACTGCCACACAGATGATGAGAAGAACATGGAAACGTGGGGCAGTGCAAGAGTTGTAGAGCAAAGTAAGAGAAAAAAACAAACAAAACACTTCCTTATACCCATTTATTTCAAAACAGCCACTAGGGCCTGTCTTTCCTACTCTCAAGGACTTTTTTTTTACCTTGTAACTACTGCTGGTGAGATAAAATAGGTACGGCCAGGATCTTCCCCCTGCTCAGGATTGATCTTGTCTTACATGCATTGAGGTAAAGCTGGAGTGCCTTGGAGTCGCTGCTTTTTGCCTTGGGACACGTCAGAAGCGTTACACCAAGGTAAAAAATAAAAAGGAAAACCACACCTCTCTGAGCCATGAGGGCAAAGGCCTAGATCGACCTCAGACATCTCTCTTAGTAACTGGAATTTCAGCAAGGACCTACCCCTAAGATTAATGTTGTGTGGCATTCCCACACAACGCCTGACCTCGAATTCAGCCCCATCTTCCTCCGGGCCTCAACACAGCATCAACAGTCTTTTCCTGCCTGGAGCAAGCTTTGTACTACAGCTTAGCAGTGAGGTTCCCAGTTCTATGTGAGCTGCAGATTTGTACTGTTAGCAGATTATCAAACACACACACAAAAAGAAAAAACAAACGACTGCGCCTCAGGAACTTTAATAGAAATTGTTGCCTAGGCTTATTTCATTCCCAGGAAGATGTTTTACTTTTTCCTATAACGTTACTGTTGAAGATTTATGCGATCAATGTCTAATCTCTTATTAGTTTAGGAGCTTTCTTTTTTTTTTAAGCTATTTGCATCTCATAGCACTGTATACAGTTGGGATGTTGTCTCTTTTATGCCCTCTCTACATTCGCGAAAAGTAGTTGTGCGTATGGAAACAATCAGACTACCCAAAAGACAGCACAGCTGATGCTACTAATTACCCCGAATAAACACCACAGGGACTATAACCACTGTCTAGATCTGGGCCCATATTTTGCTGCTGAGCTAAAGATGAGAGCCCACTATGTGCACTTGTGTTATAGTCAGCTAAGTCCCTGCTATACGTATTGCTAATTTGTATACAAACTAAGTGGCAGAAAGCCAAGGAATTATGGCACGAACAAGATTTTATAACTACTGTTATTAAAGGATGGACCAGCTGTGAAACTTCAAGAAGTTACTGATTCTAGTACACTTTCAAGTAATTTTAATGGTCAAGCTGAATTTTGAAGCTCTGTGGTGGCACGGAGTACATGGGAATAGGCAGGAATACAGTACCCCTAGTCAACCTTTCTGATGTATAGATCAGTAAATAACTTAATCTGGATAACAAATCCTTTCTTTCTTGTCACCTTATAAGGAATTTCTCCTTGTGTTAAACCCCACCACAAAGGCCTTTAAGTAACTTAAAGTTTCGCATGGGCTTTACATCAATAGCATGCCTGGGACTTTATGCTTCAGCACTGCACAAAACCTAACGCGAACCCTAATTGTAGACCTAGCAAACCTCAGGTCACATTACACCTTTTGAAGGTAGAGAGGCGAAATTTACCACAGGACCACCGTTGTCGTTGCCCCACATGAGGTTTTGCATGGCCTTTTCAGCCATAGTACACAGGGGTCTCTCCCCTTTATCACTTCACAAAATCTAATCCTAAACCTAACCCTAACCCCAGTTTTGGAGCTAGGCAACCCCAGGTCGCATAGAACCTCTTGAAGGTAGAGGGACAAAATTTGCCACAGGCCCATCATTGCCCTTGCCCCGCATGAGGTTTTGCATGGCATTTTCAGCCATAGCATACAAGGGTCTCTCCCCTTTATCACTACACAAACCCTAATCCTAAGCGTAACCCTAACCCTAGTTTTGGAGTTAGGCAACCCCAGGTCGCATTGCACCTCTCGAAGTTAGAGAGATGAATGTCGCCACAGGTCCACTCTTGGTGTAACCCCGCATGAAGTTTCACATGGGCTTTACAGCCATAGCACTCGTGGGACTTTCTGCTTCATCAC
>PTEX01000722.1:2103-22992 GCA_003342815.1 Eudromia elegans | reverse complement strand
GTCCCTTCACAACGGAGAACACCAGGACCGTCCCCTCCCCCTCTCGGCGGGGGGGGCGTCCCAGGAACTCACCCCCCTCCGTCACCTCAGGGAGAATCGCCCCTCGGTCTCACCCGCCGCCGCCGTCACGAGCAGCAGCAGCGCCCGCAGCAGCTGCGGCCCGGCCGGTAACGGCACCCGGGGGCTCCTCGCAGCCGCCTCCGCCCCGTGGCCGCCCCCCGCCGCCATCTTGTGAGCCCTTCCGCTTCCTGCGCGCGGCGGCGGCACCACCACCGGAAGCCGCTCCGTCGCTGCGGGAGGACCGAGACTCTATGGCCGGCGCGAGGTGAGGGCGGAGGAAGCGGAAGTGCGGCTGCGCGACGGCGGCGGCGGTTCCGGAGCGCCGACGTGGAGCGGGCGGCGGCAGCGGAGGTGACGGCGGCGGCGGCGGACGATGCTGACCAAGTTCGAGACCAAGTCGGCCCGGGTGAAAGGTGGGGAGCGACGAGGCCCCGTTTCCGCCGAGCGCGGGGTCCCCGCCGCGGCCGGGCCCTCACGGCCCCCGTTTTCCGCCCCTCCTTAGGCCTGAGCTTCCACCCCAAGCGGCCCTGGATCCTCACGAGCCTCCACAATGGCGTGATCCAGCTGTGGGACTACCGCATGTGCACCCTCATCGACAAGTTCGACGAGCATGACGGTGAGCGGCGGCTCGGGACCGGGGGCCGTTACCGGGAGCCGTTACCAGGGGCCATTACCAAGGGCCATTACTGCGAGTTTCACCCTCTCTTCTTGCCCGGGCAGTTTATCAGGCCCTGAGCACGTCCGTAAAGCGGGTTCGTAGCTGAACTGCTAATTGAATTTGTAGAGAATTCCATGTTGGAATTTTATCCAGCGTCTTCTTTTGTTGTGGCTTTAACATTTTGGCCGTCACAAAAAGAAACGGAGAGGCGAGCGCAGGGCTGCCCTCCGTCAACCTGCCCCTTGCCTCCCTAGGGCCCGTTCGAGGCATCGACTTCCACAAGCAGCAGCCTCTCTTCGTCTCTGGAGGTGACGATTACAAAATAAAGGTGAGTTCCCCCAGCGTCGTCTCTTAGTCCATGAAGGACATTGCCCAAACGAGGGGTCCTGTTAGGGAAACCCCCAACAGGGGGAGAAAGCAAGGGGAGAAACAGCGGTAGGAGGTTCAGGTTTGCCCTTTTGGAAGCAAATTGAAGACTTCTCACGGCTTGTGTTAGGGCCCCCCCTTTTAGAATAGGAAAGGGAGGGTTGCAAACGAGCTGAAAACTTGCGTGTCCTGCGAGGAAACGGCGGAGGTCTCGGCAGGCCGCGGCGCATCCGTTGACTTCTCCTTTTGTGCTGCTCAGGTCTGGAATTACAAGCTGCGCCGCTGTCTTTTCACTCTGCTGGGGCACTTGGATTACATTCGCACGACCTTCTTCCACCACGTGAGCCTCCTGCGGCCGCTCTGCTCGCGCGTGAAGCGGGATCTGTTTTACTTCCCTGAATGGGAGTCGTTGTCAAAGAAACTGGTTGAAGGGAGGAAAGTGTCTGGGGTGCAGATGACGACGAAGATGAATGGCTTGGTTTTTTCCTTAACAAAATGCTGTGTCTTCTAGGAATATCCCTGGATCTTGAGTGCTTCTGATGATCAGACAATTCGTGTTTGGAACTGGCAGTCCAGGACTTGTGTTTGGTAAAATCGAGGGGTGCTTTATAAATATCTGCAGGGTTGGGGTGCGGTCTATCTAAATCAGTTGTTTTCAACTGGGAAATATTGATAATGTTTGAAAAGTAGGCGCAGCTGAAGATGTAGAACCAACGAAACTGGTAATTGTGAATACGCTTTTCAATCTTTGTCTTTGCTTTCTTGTTCAGATGCTACTAAATGGTCTGTTTCCTGTAAATTCATGGGGTGTTTGGGTGAAGTGTTTCCCAGCTTAAAATAAAGTGTTGATAGTCACCTGGGAAGTTATTGCCATCAATAGCTGAGCCCTTGCAGGCCCCTCACAAGGACATTAGGCCAACATTCAGCCACCAGCTCTTCAAGAGCCGCTTCTCTTTCCCAAGTGCCCCCTTCTTGCACACTCTTCATCAGTCCTCTTCGTCAGCCTGAGCTCATTGCAGCTGGTACAAGCTGGAACGTACGCTGGTATTTGCTGTGTTTAAATGGTGTTTTCTGTCCTCTTCCATCGTAGCGTGCTGACAGGACACAACCACTACGTGATGTGTGCCCAGTTCCACCCCTCCGAGGACCTCGTCGTGTCAGCCAGCTTGGATCAGACTGTGCGCGTTTGGGATATTTCTGGTGAGCTGCCCAGATCCAGGGGGTCTCCAGTGGCTCAGCCCGTGTCAAAACTGCAATTGCTGAAAGCCAAGTGAGGCAGGAAAGAGTCGGCTCAAATCTGAGAGCAGAAAAAGTAGCCTGGTGACTAGGGGCCTCAGGCAGTGAAGGGCAGAACCCTCTGCTGACAGCAGAATCCTGAATCCTCAATTTTTGCACTGTGGGTTACTACTTAGTGGGGACTTTGTGGGTTCACCTAATCCACCCTTCCCTTGAAGTAGCTTTTGTGCCGTAGACCAAGTCTCCGTAGCTTTGTGCAGGGAAGGAAACCCCTAAAAAAGGATTCTCCCGTGTAAGATCCCAGTCTGACCTTATTCCCTAGAGCTGTCGCCGAGTGTGCTGATGTGCCAGACCTGTAGGAGGAATTCCTGAGGATTGTGGATCATCTTTATCCCCTTGAAAAACTCTAGAGGCAATGATAAGTCCTTCATTCTGAGATAAAGCTAAAAATGACAAAAAATGGACAAAAAAAGTAATTTTTTTTGTCCTATTTGGTAACTTGATTGTGCAGGAAGACAATATTAGAGATTTTTTCCACATACGCCTTGATCATCTGTTTTGTAAGACGAAGGAGATGCATATCAAAGCACCAAAGCATTTTGCTAGTAACTTCTTGTTAGCTGTTGCTGAAGCTGTAGCTGGGCCACAAAGTCACTTAATGAATGACGAAAGATCCCTGAATGAAAAAGGAAAACGGAGAAAATAGTAGAAAACAAGGGGCTGCTTGGAGACAGGCAGCGGGACGCTGCCGGTGCCGTTGCGGTGTTGTGGACGCCTAGGCTGTGCATCTCTCCCACCTAATGCTCTCAGCATTGCAGTTCTGCTCGGGCACCCTGGTTTGTGGTACACGCTCAGACATGGCCAGCTGTGTCAACAGGAGGGGCTGGGGACAGGATCTCCGGGTTATTTAAAACCTGTCCCCCCCTCTCTGTCCTGCCAACACGGGGAGTCTAACAGCTCTTCTGCCAGCAAGCTGCACTGCTGCCTCCTCCCACAGACTCTCTCTCAGCAGAGCTCCTGCTGCCAAATTGCTTTGGAGATGGTACAGAGGGGTTTTTTTCCCTTTGCCTTGGCTGATATGTCAGGGGTTTTAGAGATGCGCTGAATTATTGACTCAGCTGTCGCTGTGGTCAGGCAGCACAGTGCAAGAGTATGGGTGGGTGGGGAAAAAAAATAGGGGTAGAAGAAAAATGGAGCCATTTGGGAAAAGAGAATTTTGTGGACCGAAATGTTCTGTCTTCAGAGCTGCAGATAAACCATCTTCAATGCAGAGCAAATACGGTGCAGGTTAAGGAGTCCCATTTCTTGCTAGTCTCCTGAGAGAGATTGTGTGAAGGCAGTCAGAATGAGCATGGTTATATATTAAAATGCATGAAACTTGTATTATTTGCCTGTGCTTTGGAATGAAATCCTTGCTTACAGTGATGGTATTCACCTACAGCAACTATAAAATAATCTGTTTTTTTTCTATCTTTTTAATCGTTAACCCAGGAGGAGAGTGTTAGTGTTCACGAGCAGAGTGTTTTGTACATACAGTAACATCAGCCTCCAACTTCTATTCCGCTTCCCGTTAGTTGGCAAATATTGATGTCTGCTGCTTGGCAGGGATCTAGTTCTGTCTGGGCTCAAATTAGTTTGTTGGAATGAGCAGCTTAAGGGAGGGTCATCTGAGCATTTTGGCTTTTAATTTCACTGTTACGCTGTTGAGGAGGCCTGGGACTAGGAGGTCCTGAGCTGGCAGACCTCAGCGAGTGTTTTCAGAGCTGGCCTCTCCTCGAGCATCCATAGTGGGTTGCATCCATGGTTGGCCAAATCTTTACACCACCTCAGCCTCCCCTGCCCTTTTCAAATTGCCTGAATGCAGGBGGGTTAAGGGCACGGGGTGAAACGTGCTTAGCAGTGGAACAGTCAGTACCCAAAAGCCTGTCTTAGTTTCAGTCTTGAGTAACTGATAGAGCTTATTGGGAAGAAGAGGAGAATAGAGCAAAAAAAAAAAAGCAAAGCAGTGTCTGTCATTCAGTGTTCCCTCTAACATGTTAACTACTGTGTCCTCAAAACGGATCCCAAGAACACCCGGTGCTTTACATTTCTCTTCCTTCTTCCCTCCTAAGCTCCAGTTTGTTGGTTGCAGTTAATGTGTGTCCCCCTTTGACTGCTTCACTGTGCTCCTGTGCATGTTGAACTGTCTCCTTTTTAGATTTTTCTTTTTAAGCCAGCTGTCCTCACGCTGCCTAATATCTCCTGTCTGCCATGAGCCCTTCTTTCCCTGCTCCCTCCCCAGCGTGGTGCAGGAAGCTGGTGTGTTCTGTGAGTGTCCTGCCTTCCCTCTAGATCCGTGCAGTTGCCCAGAAATTTTCCACTTGTGTTTCAGTCCTGTTTCACTGGCTTGTCCAAGACTCAAGTATTTTTTTTGGTGTTTCCTCTTTCACCATCCATTCTTCACTCTTTTACGGACCATCTGTGTGTGCACCTCACCCAGCGAGCAGAGCAGTCATGCTTCGTTTCAAGCTGCTGCTGAATGTGTTGATTTCATTAGACCAGCTTTCTTGGAGGTTATTGAGGCTAGGCCCTTACCTTATATCGCACTCTTTAAATAGCTCCTGAAAATCCTTTATTTTCCAGGCAAATTGTCCAAATTCAAGAGGTGAGTGAGAGCACCACTCTAACAGGCAGATGAAAACAGCCTAAAAATTGCAAGCTCGGATTAGCACACAAGGAATGAGAACAGGAATGTCCTGTTCTCTGCTCAGTGTCCCTCCTAGGGAGCTGCAGTGACCCGTTGATGGTGTCCCGCGTTGCAGACTTTGCACTCATCTGGTCTGAGCTTGCACTTTTGGAGGAAGTGGAAGGGTCTCCTGGGTGTTGCTCTCACCCTCTTCCACTCTTCATATTCTTCCTTTCCACCTAAAGATGTGGGTATACAGCCCTGGAGAGCGGTCAGCTTGTTGCTAAGTTAAAAATACTATCTTGATTGTGGATTTTTTTTTTTTTTTGCCTCCTTTGCCCCTGTTTCTCCTTTTTCTCTGTTCCTCAAGGCCTAAGGAAGAAGAACCTGTCCCCTGGAGCTGTGGAGTCGGATGTCAGGGGAATAACTGGGGTGGATTTGTTTGGCACGACAGATGCAGTTGTGAAGCATGTTCTTGAGGTACTGTGTTAATACATGCAGCCTTGTCAGCTTTATTTAACAAAGTCCCTGTGTTGACTTCAAATGATCCTCCAAAAGATCTGAAAAACAGTGGTGGAAAAAAGGAGCTGCTACTTGACTCAGCTTTTTACATTCTGCTGCAGGATATGGCATTTATTTTTAAGAAATGTAAGATTGCAGTCTGGGAGATGATTGCACCGTAACCTAACAGATATTGCTTTTTCTGGACAACCAAAATCTTGGTTAAATCGTGGATGCTGTTGCCTGGTGTGTGGTGGTGGGGGGTAATCCCTTTTCTCAGCATTGTGTGATAACTCATTGAGTCTGGGAAGGCTGCGGGTGACTTTCAGTTTTGCTTGCAGGGTCATGATCGTGGAGTGAACTGGGCTGCCTTTCACCCCACCATGCCACTTATTGTGTCGGGAGCTGATGATCGCCAAGTGAAGATCTGGCGGATGAACGGTGAGGGAGGTTAAGTGGGAGAAGAGCTGAAGTTTATGTCTGAACACCTATAGGTCGAGCCTGACGGTGATACACGCTCATAGACATGTCTGTGCAGTTGAGGAGTAAACGAGGCCGGCAGTGTTGCCCYTTGCAGTTTGAGGAGAGCTCAGTTCCCTAGCCAGCACCTGAAGCTGCTTTTGTTTTCCAACCACATCTGAGCAGAGGCTTGTAGGAACAGATAGCCTCGGCTTGGGGGTTTTTTGCTTGTGCACTAGTGCCATAAGAAAGGGAGCTGTTCCAGAGCCAGGAGCTCTCCGTCAGCAATGGGTGTACTGCTGTCAACTCAGGCTATGCAAACTCTATCATACCCTTAGCACCTTTTTGGGGAGTCTGATTTTACATGCCCGTCAGATGAGTTGGGCTACAGGTAAGAGAGAAACGATGAGKGTAATTTGGAAGGAATGATACAGTAACTAGCAGCCCACAGAATGCACTTTCCACAGTTACTGGTTTCTGCTGCACGCGTTTAACTTTCAGAAGCGTTAGCTTCTTGATTGTGTTCCGCTTCGGTTAGAATCCAAGGCGTGGGAGGTCGACACGTGCCGTGGACACTACAACAACGTCTCGTGCGCCGTCTTTCACCCACGGCAGGAGCTGATCCTCAGTAATTCGGAGGACAAGAGCATCCGTGTCTGGGATATGTCGAAACGGTTGGTTTGGAGTTCGGTGTTTTTAAGCTTTCAGTTGATTTCCCTRTAGTTAATGCTGGAGATGTTCTTCACTGTTTTCATTTTGTGAACTGGCACTTACRTCGAGGTTTCCATTCTGTTTGTTTTCCTTTGTTCCCCTCTTGCACTCTTAGTACTGGTGTCCAGACGTTTCGCCGGGATCACGATCGCTTTTGGGTGTTGGCTGCTCACCCCAACCTCAACCTCTTTGCTGCAGGTGAGAGGTGTATTCAGTGTCTGTCGGACTGCAACAAAGTTCTTTATGCAGAGAATCCTTACGTCAAGGGTTTGGTTTGTGTTAGCACACTTTGCACAACACTTTGCACATGTTTATACTAAGTGTGCTGGATGGGAAAGATCCTTTTCTAGATCTTAGGTTTATTGGGAAACCTGAAGGGATGGAAACACGGCCCTTGGGAAGGAAATAAAATCACTTCTTCCAATCAGGCTGAAAAGTAGTGGATGTGGCTGACGGCGGTGGCAATTTTATTGCATCTTTCCTCATTTTGGAGGCTAAGACCCGTCATCCGCATGAGAAACACCCCGAATTTAATTCTGACGTTTCCATTCTCGAATGCTTTCTCTCAGGCCACGACGGTGGTATGATTGTGTTCAAACTGGAGCGCGAGCGGCCTGCGTATGCCGTGCATGGCAACATGCTGTATTACGTGAAGGACCGTTTCCTCCGCCAGCTCGACTTCAACAGCTCGAAGGATGTCGCAGTCATGCAGCTGCGAAGGTAGCGCTCGTCTGAGGTGACGATTTGGGTAGAAGAAATCACAGTCTGCTCGATTGCTAACGCTCTTCTCTTCCTCGCTCCCCTGCAGTGGTTCCAAGTTCCCTGTGTTCAACATGTCCTATAATCCCGCTGAGAACGCCGTCCTCCTCTGCACGGTAAGCCCCTTTCCTGCAGAACGTGCTAAAGAACTTCCCCAGGGGCTGCAAACCTGAGTTCTGGTCTCAATATACAATTTAAAACCAAATCCCCAATGCTGAGAGGATATGAGACACAAAGCTAGGCTGAGGAGCAGTTTTACAGGTGAAGTGTTTTGTGCATTTATTTTTGATACCTACCAGTTTGTTCCTCTACTTTTACAGGCTGAACATCTTTTTTTCCCTTCCTATTTTATAAAGTTGCCCTTCATAAGTGGTCTGCAATTGGGAGGGATGGGGAAAACCTCGTTTGTTGTTGTTGTTACTGTTGTTRTTTTGTTGTTCACTCCTGCAGAGAGCCAGCAACTTGGAGAACAGCACATATGACCTCTACACCATTCCCAAGGATGCAGACTCCCAGAACCCTGATGGTAGGCGTTTGCTGCTTCACATGAATCCATCCTGGGGTTTTGTCTCTCTTTATGGCTATCCCTTCCTCTGCTCTCATACTGTGTGTGTTTTATGTACATGAAAGCTTCATTTCTCTCAGCCTCTCTTGTTGGACTCTTTCTCCATGTTTCCCAATGCCCCTGCAGCACACATCATTTGGCAGCTTTCCTGCTTACTATATCATGAGCTTCACTGACTTGAAAAATTCATGTTCATCCCAGATTTTTACTGCTAGAAATATATATTTTATAATTTTGTTATTAGGAGCTTTCCATTTTCCCTGTCGACACAGCAGGCAGCCTTCCTGGCTTGTCAACAAAGATGAATTTCACCCAGATATGTTTTGTTCTAAAAGAGTTTATGCTCTGAAAAGTGGCTATAAAAGCGACAGTGCCAGGGCACCAGTATTCATTCTTCCTCTCGGCAAATTCCAATCAGTTTTGTGCAATTTACAAGTCAAAATATGATTTAGAAATTTTGGGKTTTTTTTTCCTTTCTCCTAACTGTGAATTCCACTTGGGATCTGAAACTCCAGCTGGTTCCTCCTGCCTCTGWCGTCATGGCAGTAAAGGTTTTGAAACGAGTGGGAGTGATGAATGGCTGAGGCTGGAATCTAGCTTACTTCTCTGGRGACTTATTAGTGTCTGAGGAGGTAACGGAGGGAGGATTTCTTTGTCGGCGCAGCCAGCAGGTGTATTTTGGAGAGAGGAAGACAACRGGAGCTTTCTAGCCACGTTATCTAGATGAAACGTTACTGAATGTATTCYCAGTATTTATTCCAGTTGAGGGATCTGCCCCAAGTGACGGTAGAATGGTCCTCGGGCTAACGGAGGTGCCCTGACGAGGTCCCCAAGAGCGCCCCTGTTTTCAGCAGCAGTTCTGCAGAACCTGCACAAGCAGAAACCGTTTATTTTCGCCAGACCGCCGGCATCTCGTTCACCTCGGCCCTTCCCTCGGCCTCCGCCACGTGCGGCTCCGCTCCGGCGCGCGGTTCTCCGCGCCCCTGCCGTGCCGAGCGCCGCGTTTATAGCGGCGCTTCCAAGCCCGGAGAACATCTGCGCGCTGGGGAAGCGCGCGCGCCTCCTCCTCCAGCTTGTTATGTTGCTTGCCGAAAGGGGCTGACGCCGAAGCCGGGACCCTCGCCGCTCGGTTCGTTTGGCCGCCGAGGCTCTGCTCGTTAGCTTGACAGACTGCCCTGTCGCCCGGCATGGCCCCTTCCCGCGCCAAGCAGCGGCGTTGGCCGCGCAGGCAGCCGCTCGTCTTGCGCCTTGGCTGAAGACAAGGGGCTGGCACCGGCCACGGGGAGGTCCGCAAGGAGGCCGGGGGGAGGAAACGGGCCTCGCGTATAGCCTCAGGTTAACCGGGAATTAGGGGGAAGCAGCTGATCCAACGACAGGATGGGATCAAACAAGGCTGAGTAATGTGGCGCCTGCCAGAGGTTTTATTCATCGCCCGCGTTTTGCTCTCCCCAGCCCCCGAAGGGAAGCGCTCCTCCGGGCTGACAGCTGTGTGGGTWGCTCGTAACCGCTTCGCCGTCCTGGATCGCATGCATTCGGTAAGGGACAAGCTTAACAAGGTCATTTTTTTTTTTTTTTTTTAACCGGGTACGTTGTCGTTTGGAAGTGCCTGAGCACAAAGTGGGAAAACCGGGTTAACGGAATCGTCGGTGATCCGCGTAGCCTGGCAAAACACTCCCCGTAGAGACTGGGCTACAAATGAAAGGAAACGGAATACGGTGAAAATGGAATGAATTTAAATGCTGTTTAACTGATTTTGCTGTCACTGTTACTGCTCGGTAGCTGGAGGCCTGCTGGAGAAGGTGAGTTCAGAGGTGAAAGCTGTCCAGAAGGAGACTGAAGGCTGCTTTCATAGTATGGAAGTGCCGAGTAAATGGTGGAAAAGCAGGTATAGCTTTTTAATAAAGCTCTTTGTTCTCCTGGAGTACAATAGGAGAAAGAGGAAAAGCAGTAATAGAAAGGATTCCCAATTGGATTTACTTGGTGGAAAGGGGAAGAAGAAAAGTCTTAATCTTTGCTTGGTACAGAATACTGTATTTGTCAGTTGTTAGCATGTGGTTGCATTATTCAGTATCTTCTTGCTCGGTAAATTCAGTTTTAGTGCAAAGCTGTTTGTTACTCATCTCTTCCTGGCTTGCCCTTCTCCCCCTTGCTGTTTTCCTGTGTCAACTTGCTTAACTTTCTTTGTAATTTGCATTGTGTTCGCTGCATCCTTTGTGTATTCACTTACAGAGAGGGCCTGCCAGTTCGAGCAGGCAGTTAATAACGACAGCAGTGGTGATGAAGGGAARGGTTGCACTGCGTGAAGGTGCACCAAGAAACCCAGATTTTCACCCGTACAGACGGACCTAGTTGAACTCTCTGGCCAGATAAATTCCTGCCTTGCTGGGCGAAGGGCTGACTTCTGTTTCTTGTCTCATGTTGTTGGGGTTTTAGCTCTACAGCGGCTGAGCTTAAATGATCTTCCCACCTTTGTAGATTCTACCTCACTTTCCTGTGGTATTTTTCTTCATCATGTGGCAGATCCTAATCAAAAACCTGAAGAATGAGATCACCAAGAAGGTGCAGGTGCCGAACTGCGATGAGATTTTCTATGCTGGCACGGGGAACCTGCTACTGAGGGATGCAGACTCCATCACCCTCTTTGACGTGCAGCAGAAGCGGTAGGTTTCGGCCTGCTGGGAGAAGTTTTAATATTGTAATCCTGCTGGCGTGTGCCCTCTGGGGACAAGTAACAGCTATTAATGCACTCCAAAATTCAGCATCAGCTGCAGGCTGCATCAGATTGATCCAAACCACGGCGAACAACTGTTACCAAAAGCACGGCGCAAACGTAGCCAAGGTGCCATTTATGCTGCAGGCGTCGTGCCATTGATCACAGGGAGATGTGTGCCCTAGCCTTGTMAATTCAGTGACTGCAGAAATGGGCATTGTAAAAGGGGAAAGAAATTAAAACAACAAAAAAAATCGGGCTGAGCTTGCCCAGTGCCTTGTCCCTTAGGTTTTATATCCGTGCAAAAGCTCTTTAACCGCAACGGGGTAGCGAGCTTGTAGTAAAAAAAGCTTTAAAGGTGGTTTTAACCATATTGGGGATTTCTGAGACAGGGTCTAAACTGTCTGCAATGGGTAGAAGAGCTGAGCGTCTGCAAATTGGGTTGAGGGTGGTGAGTGCAGGGAGCAAGTAGAGAGCTTGCAGCRGGAGGAGGGATGCTGCTCAGCTCCCTGGTGTCAGTGCTGTCCTTTTCACAGAACTCTGGCCTCGGTGAAGATCTCCAAGGTGAAATACGTCATTTGGTCGGCTGACATGTCCCACGTAGCTTTGCTGGCTAAGCATGGTGAGCACAGGAGGCCTTAAATGCCTCTCGTGAGTCCTGGGGACTGTGTCAGCCCCTTCCCCTTTGATGGGCAGAATCCCTCCTTGCCTGGCCTGGCCGTGGCCGCTCGGGGCMATGACCACAAGCAAAGGTGCCACTGAGGACGTTCAGTGTGGACCCTTTCAGTTTGTCCCTTCGGGAAAGCCTTGCTGTGAGGGGTTGGAGAAAGGAGAAGTTCTTAAATTCAGCAAAAGGAATCTAACGGGCTTCCTTCGTAATGTCAAGGCAAACGGCAACAATTCTGTTTGTGTTTGCTGTCCTCTCCTTAATGTCTGACTTGCTGGGGCAGATATTTAGCAACAGAAAATTCCCTTTCCTTAAACGTTTTTCTTCTCCAGCCATCATGATCTGCAACAGAAAGCTGGAGTCGCTGTGTAATATCCATGAAAATATCCGTGTCAAGAGTGGTGCCTGGGATGAGAGCGGGGTTTTCATCTATACCACCAGTAACCACATCAAATACGCTGTCACTACTGGGTGAGTCTGGACGTGGCCTGTGGAGTCTGTGAGGCTGCAAGCCTTGCRCAGACTATGATGCTGGTTTAACAGATGCCAAAATTGGTGCTGATGTCACTGCACTTTTTTCTGTTTTTTCAATGTGAGCTTAAGAAAAGCAACTACAGGTTTGATTGGCCTCATCTGTGGTTGTTTATATTATTACTGGTTCTTCAGAGCTATTTTTCAGACCGGGTCTTGCTTTTGTAATCCAGACTAAGTGGTTAATGTGAGAGCCTCCTTTGAGATGCCYGGTGTGGTCGTGGAGGTGTTAGCAGGCGTGCCAAAGGAACGTGCTGTGTTCTGGTGCAGGGATCACGGCATCATCCGCACCTTGGATCTGCCTATTTACGTTACGCGTGTGAAGGGCAACAACGTGTACTGCCTGGACAGAGAATGTCGTCCCAGGGTCCTCACCATCGATCCCACAGAATTCAAGTTCAAGCTGGCRTTGATCAACAGAAAATACGATGAGGTGAGAAGCGAAAGGCTGCCCCTTTCCTTGGCCGTGATGTGGGGCTGTAGGATAATCCCTGGTCTTGGTTCCCGGGCCTTTCTTTTGCAGGTGCTGCACATGGTGAGGAACGCGAAGCTTGTGGGCCAGTCCATCATTGCCTACCTGCAAAAGAAGGGCTACCCTGAGGTGGCTCTGCACTTTGTCAAGGATGAGAAGACCCGCTTCAGCCTGGCACTGGAATGCGGCAACATTGAGGTGCGGTGGCCGGTGGTGCTGTGGAAAAGCCAGATCTTTTGGGGGCAAATTTTACTTTATGTTGCAAGAGAGAGGGGCATTAGGAAGGAAATGCCTTTCCGTTGCTGCGTTGTGTTTGACAGGATCTGCATCATCCTGGGAGAGTAGCTGAGAGCTGCAGATTGTCCTAGAGCAGGGAGCAATAGCAGCCCTGCTAAGATGCAGGCCCTCAGCTGAGGGCACAAGTTAATGCAGTGATCCTTATAATCCTAATGCAGGTATTAGGAACAGGAGCCTGCAGGAAAGCCTGCCTTATGCAAAGCCACTTACTGATTTTGGAGGGGTAGAGAACAGAGCTTAAGTCTGTGTGTGTTCAGCTAGGTGTTTTTTCAGGTCTCCCCTTGTAACCATGTCTCATTCTTTTGTTAGATTGCTCTGGAAGCAGCCAAGGCTCTGGATGACAAGAACTGCTGGGAGAAGCTGGGAGAAGTGGCACTGCTGCAGGGAAATCACCAGATTGTGGAGATGTGCTACCAGCGCACCAAGAATTTTGACAGGCTCTCCTTCCTCTATCTCATCACTGGCAACCTGGAGAAGCTCCGGAAGATGATGAAGATAGGTGAGCTCCAGGATGACAGCAAGGGAGAGTGAGACAAAAAAGGGTGTCATTCCCAGAGGGAACGAATGGCAACACAGTGGATAGCAAAACCAGCAGAGATATCATTGCGTCTGTTTTTCCCTTCTGATTTAGCTGAGATCCGTAAGGATATGAGTGGCCACTACCAGAACGCCTTGTATCTAGGAGATGTGTCAGAGAGGGTGAGGATCCTGAAGAACTGTGGGCAAAGTGAGTAGTATCAGACTAACGTGTGCTTCTGTGGGCTGGGGAGAGGCTGGGAGCGGTGAGGTGACTGAACGATGATTTCAGGAGGCAGATAATATAGTCCCTTATGAGAACAACAGATTCAGATGGGAGGAAGGTAATCTAAGAGCCCGAATACGATCCAGGAGACAAACGTTGATAATCTCAACATGCTCTGTTCATGCACATATTCTAGTATTAAACCAGTGATACCCCTAAAGCTGTAATTATAAGTCTTGGTATGCTGCTGATCTTTGCTTTGTGGCAGCGTGGCTGTGCAAGCCAGTGTGAGAAGTTTTCTTGCTCTAGGCAATGGAGGAGAGAGGCTCATATTAACCATGTCTCATTTCAGAGTCCTTGGCCTATCTCACAGCGGCAACTCATGGTCTGGATGAGGAAGCTGAAAGCCTGAAGGAGACATTTGATCCTGAAAAGGAAACGGTTAGTGAATTAATTAGTGCTTCCTAATTCATTATGGGAGCCCCACAGTCTGGCAAGAGGGTGGTGGTGGAATGTGGTGTTAGTACAAGTGGCGAGGCAGCTCCTTTCCGGGAGGGAGGAACTGCCTCTCTTCCAGGCACTGCTTATCTTAAGGCTTGAAACAGCCTGTGTTGCCTGGTGGAGCAGGAGGAGAGGTCAAAGAGGAGGATTTTTTTTTAATGACTGTTAGCTGATTTCTCCTCTTCTCTGCTCAGATTCCAGACATTGATCCCAATGCAAAATTGCTGCAACCGCCAGCCCCTATCATGCCTCTGGATACCAACTGGCCGTTGCTGACTGTCTCCAAGGGATTCTTTGAAGGGACAATTGCTAGCAAAGGTATTGCTGTATGYCTGCAAAGCTGCATAAAGATGAGCAGAGCTGAGTTTGTGCATGTGGCTCCTGAGCTGTTGCTGTTAAGCCTCAGATTTGTTGTGTTGCTTGCAGAGGTTGGAATCCAGCTAGATGTTTACATGTCCCTTAAAATCTCTCAAGAAATCTGTTGGCCTTTTGACAGAAGATGGTGTTTGACAATTGGAGGGGAGGCCGTTAACCTAAGTTATCTCCTTGTTTAGCATCTTATCTTCTCGGAGATGAGTAAATGAATAGTCCTGTCTCTTTTTTTAAAGGCAAAGGAGGTGCTTTGGCTGCAGATATTGATATTGACACTGTTGGCACTGAAGGCTGGGGTGAGGATGCAGAGTTGCAGCTCGATGAAGGTGAGAGTATCCATGAGGCTTTCTTAGAAGTGAGAGAAAAGAGAATGTACCTGTGTGTGCCTGAGAGCTCTAACTAGACTTCTTCCTCCATGCAGATGGTTTCGTGGATGCTGGGGAAGGCTTTGGAGAAGAAGGTGTAGGAAAAGGGCAGGAAGAAGGAGGCGGATGGGAAGTTGAGGAAGATTTGGACCTTCCCCCTGAACTGGTAGGGTGCTTTTGGGTGCAGGGCACTTCTGTGGGCTTTCTCATGTATCCCCTCATTGCCAYGAGGCAATGAAAGCTTCCAGGGTGGGAGGAAAAGTCTTTTCTGGGCTTTATGAGCGAGTCTCTTCCGTCGCAGCTGCAGCCAGCGGTGATTTCTTTTGTGTCAAACACTTGATTGCTGATCACTGTCCTGTGTGTTTCCCCAGGATGTACCTGCTGGTCCAGCAGGAGGAGCTGAGGATGGTTTCTTCGTGCCACCCACCAAGGGCACCAGCCCTGCTCAGGTGATGGGACAAACTTTTTGTCGGCTTTCTAAGAAACTTTCTAATTCAGGTTTTCTTTTCTTTCTTTCTTTCTTTTTTTTGTTTTTCCTCCGGGCTCAGTCCTTGTTAACACTCAGCTGTGAGCACAACACAGCAACCTGTCGCAGGGGCTGGATGGTGATGAGAATAGGTAGAGCAAACATGTGTGCAGGCAGTCACCCTTTAAGGGGTTTCTCATCCCTTTTTGTAGGTGTGGTGTAACAATTCCCAGCTCCCTGTTGATCACATCCTGGCAGGCTCCTTTGAAACAGCAATGAGAGTAAGTTACCCTGGAGTTCCTGGGAGGGGTATAAAGAGCTTGCACTTGTCCCCRCGTCCTCTGTGTATGAAATGAGATCAGAGGCTGAGTGCTGGTATCTGTGCAGCCTCTGTAGAGCCCTAGACGTCTCTTACTCAGCAGATCAATGTGTCTTTTCAGCTCCTTCATGACCAAGTCGGAGTCACCAGCTTTGCTCCCTACAAGCAGCTCTTCCTGCAGACCTTTGCCCGTGGCCGTACGACCTACCAAGCTCTGCCTTGTCTCCCCAGCATGTATGGATACCCCCATCGCAACTGGTGAGCACTTGTGTTAGCTCCTTCTCTGTGCTCTTTGCCTTCCTGGCACCTTGGAAGTTCAGTTATAGCCAGAAGAGAGGGGCCTTCCTGTCTGATGGCAGTGTTTCAACTTTAGTGGGTTTTCCTAGGAAATCTAGAGAACCACAAGTGATTTTTTTGCAGTGGTGGCTGGGAGAGCTGTAGGAAAACAGACTTAACCTTTCAGGGTGTGTTAATGCAGGGACAGCTGGGTGTTGTGGGAGGCAGCATTCCAGAAGCAGAGATACTGTTGGTACTAAGGGGAGGATGACAGCGTGGCCTGAGGTCCAAGTGTTGCCGACAAGTTACGGTTGAACTGACGGCATGAGGCTGGTGTGATCTGGATGCCCTCTGCAGTGGCTCTGTCCCTCTCCACCCCTCCTCTGGTGTCTCCAGGAAGGAAGCTGGCTTGAAGAACGCCCTCCCCGCTGTTGGGCTCAAGCTCAACGACCTGATCCAGCGCCTGCAGCTGTGCTACCAGCTCACTACGGCTGGCAAGTTTGAGGAGGCCGTGGAGAAGTTCCGCTCCATCTTGCTCAGCGTGCCCTTGCTGGTGGTGGACAACAAGCAGGAGATTGCTGAGGTGAGAGGCAGATCTCTCCTTTTTGCCCGTGCTCTGCATCCTCCTGGGATGAGAGGCTGAGTGTTTTGACTCCTCTGCCTCTCTCCAAGGCCCAGCAGCTGATAGCCATTTGTCGGGAGTATATTGTGGGGCTCTCGATGGAGATAGAACGGAAGAAGCTGCCCAAAGAGACCCTGGAGCAGCAGAAGCGGATCTGTGAGGTACGGCAATCTCTGTGGTGTTCTTCCCTGAGTGGCTGGGAGGAAGCTGGGGAAGAAGGTAGCCTTTTGGTTTAAAAAGGCTTTAGGAATGGGCAGTTCTGCCATTTCTGCAATTTCCTCTCATGTGGAATTGTGCCTCAGTTTCCTGCCTTTAAAGCGGAGGTGGCTGTGATCACCTGGCAGGGTTTGGCGTGCTCCTTGCAGCATTTTCAGGGCGTACGGTTTCTCACTTCGTTGGCAGTGATTGCATCTCTCCTCTCCCCTCTGCTCCGTAACGCAGATGGCCGCCTACTTCACCCACTCCAACCTGCAGCCTGTGCACATGATCTTGGTGCTGCGCACTGCTCTCAACCTCTTTTTCAAGCTCAAGAACTTCAAGACAGCTGCTACCTTTGCTCGTCGGCTGCTGGAACTGGGTCCGAAGCCTGAGGTGGCGCAGCAGGTACGTCTGCAAGGGGCACGGGCAGGAATGTCACCCGTGCTCTGTGTGCTTTGGAACAGGATGTCCTTAGTTCAGAGAGGACTGACTTGCTTCCTCCAAAGATGGGCTGAGGCTTTCGTGATCAGAGCAGAGGTGCCTGCTGGTGGGAAGGGGGAGGCATTGAGAGGCAGCAGTCTAATTTATGCTCCTTAGCAGTTGAATCTAGTCCACCCTCTGTGGTAGCCTCCGTTCGGACTCCTTTGTAGCTCTGCCTCTGCTCAGTGTGGTTGCTTTTTTCAGACCCGCAAGATCCTGTCTGCGTGTGAGAAGAATCCCACTGACACCTACCAGCTCAACTACGACATGCACAACCCCTTTGACATCTGCGCTGCCTCTTACCGGCCCATCTATCGTGGCAAACCCGTGGAGAAGTGTCCGCTCAGTGGAGCCTGCTACTCGCCCGAGTTCCAGGGGCAGATCTGCCGTGTCACTACAGTAAGGGAATCTGAATGTCCGAATCCACTCGGGCACCTTCCCCTTAGCTCTCTTAAGCTGACTTGGCCTGGACTTTGGGTCTAAAGTTGAATCCCTGAGGGCTTGGCGTATGAGGAGGTGTGGTTTGGGAATTGTGAAATGCAAAGTAGTTGAAGTCTTACCTTCGCTTCTGCCTTGCAGTCCTGAAGACTAATCCACGTGTGGGGTTGGGCTGTTGAGTTGCTTTTAAACGTTAATCATCTCCCTTTTATTCCCCAGGTGACAGAGATCGGCAAAGATGTCATCGGGCTGCGGATCAGCCCGCTCCAGTTCCGCTAGGGCCCTGCCCTGTCCTGGGGAGGTGAGAGGGACCGGAGGGGAACGGTCCCGTTTCTCAGCAGTGCTGAAGCGTTTACCTCCCAGCATTCCAGCTTCTAGTCAGATCTCTTACCATAGTTGTGCCCGTGCTCTCTTCTTCCTTATTCTCCCGCTGCCAGGAATGGTGTAGTGAGACTTTCCACTGCTTTTGAGTTGTAGCAAGAGTCTGTAGCTAGATCCAACTGGTGTGATTTTTATGTGTTGCTGCCTCAGATCTTTCCTAGAGGCAAAGGGTGGCTTTTGCAGAGATCTGGGTACTGTACACCCTGGAAAAACACACCCTAGAAAACCCTGGATCGGCAGTGCCAGGCTCTCGCTCCGCTCGTGTTGGCGCTCCTGAAGGAAGTGCTCAACTTGCTGCAGCCTTGCTCTCGGTTGAGCGTGGCACCATCTGGACCTGGGGCCAGCACAGGACCCATCCCTGCTCAGAAACAGCTCTGCTCTCCTTGGAAATGCTGGGAGAGCAGCTCAAAGTCAACCCCCAATCGTTGATTTCTTTTGGTTCTACCAACTTTTTTTTCCAACCATATCTACTTCTCCCATAAAGAAAATAAATGGAATATCTCGATTCCCCCCTCCTTGGCAGTCCAGTTAGTCTTACTGAAGCCAAATGGATATTGGATTTCATTTCCCCTTGTCATAGTTTTTCTCCATGCTTCCCATGCCCTTAAGCTACTAGCTTTGAAGAGTTTTAAAATTCCCAGAAAATGGAGCCTACGTTGCTGAAATAATTTATTATGCCGGCAGGGGGTGCTTCCACTAATTACTGGGGTGTAATTGCTCAAATTGTTGTTATTTGTAATGTTGCTGCCTTCACCTTTGCCTTGTGCAGTTGCATCGTTTGGAATTGCTGTGCCCTTCCCCGTGGTTCTCGACAGCCTGGACATCTCCAGTTGGGTGCACGGCAGTTCCCAGGCTGAGAATGAACAGTCAGGGGGAGCGTTAAGGTAGGGGGTAGAAGCCCCGTGTCCACAGATCCGTGGAGAGCAGAGAAGAGGGACCGGAGACCYGGCTCCCTCCGGTGTCTGGGCTGTTGCTAGTACTTCCCCGTGTGCTGCAGTAATAAAACCATGCCTGATGCTAGGATTTCAMACCTTTATTCCAAAAATGAGGACTAGGGACGCCCGCGTTTCAGGGCACTGATTCCGGGTTTCGTGGTTCTTGCTGCCGACGTGTTCACCGTGCGGGCAGAGGCAGAGCTGCCTGGCCTAGCGCCCGGGGGCCTGCACCACGAGGGCCTCGTGGCATGCCACCGCGATGCCCCCGATGAGGTTGAGGAACTCGGGGAAGTCCAGTTTCCCGTCGCTGTTCAAATCGAGTTTCTTCATCATCCTGTCCAGCACGGCTGGGTCCTTCTGGTTCTGCAAAACATCAGGGGAGCTCCTGTCAACACCCGCTTAGTGGCCGCGCTGCCTCTTGCCCTGCTCRGCTAAGGTATGAACCTGCTTCCCGCTGGAGAGGGCTTGGCATAGGGAGGCAGAATTCCATTGGGATGGGTTTTTAGGGACACCCGAGGCGCGTTCTTCCCCCAGGCCGTGCTGGGCAGCCTCAGGTGTGCTGCTGGGCGTGCTCACCTTGGTGAAGGAGGCCAGCTCGGTGTTCATGAAGGCCAGGAACTCCCTCTTGGAGAGCGTGCAGGCGTCGCCCTCGCGGCCCGCGTACCGCTGGAAGACGGCGAGCAGCGACTCGATGCAGCGCTCCGTCTCGGTGGGCGACGCCTTCGACTGCAGGAGCAAGAGCAGGTTGAGGCCGCCCCGCGGAGCCCCTTCTCTTATTTGCAGRAGGAGGCAAAAAAAACCCCATTCCTTAGAGGAGGGCGAGGGGGAGGAGGCCTTGTGCAATTGCCTTCCTGTGCTCGACTTGTCGAGCCGCATTTTTCTGCAGGATTGTTTTTTCTAAGGCCTCGCGCAGCAGCRGGATGAGGAAGTACCCGGAGCAGGGACGGGGGCTGAGTCATTCGGCTGTGGGGTTCCTTGGGAATTCGAGCCTGGAAAAGGCAGCGCCGGTTCCCTTAGGAGGGCTGCCTGGCAGGGAGGGAGCTCCTGCTCACTCCCACGCGCTGGGAGAAACGGCCCCTTTTTGGGTGATTTCCAAGAGGTTTTTGGCCCRTGGCTGCTTTTCGGGAAGGAGGAGGCTTCTCCCCCCCTCCCTCCCCGTGTCGTGTTGGGACAGAGGGAAAGCTCTGAGTCAGGAGACAAAAACGCCCGTGCTGCCGCTGCCCTGTGGGAACCTGCCCCTGTGGGCACCGCGTGGCCGGGAACACCAGGAATGCCGGGAAGCAGAGGGGGCAGTGGCACCAGGGGACAGGGAGCGGGTCCCGTGTCCCGGCCCCGCTCCAGGGCTCGCACGGGGCAGCGCAGGGGAAGCGGGGAGGAATCCGCCCTTCCTTGCCCTGCCCTGGGCTTTCCCTGGCCCCATCCTGCCCCGCCTGGGGCTGAACTGGGTCCTTTTGGGTTAGGGCGAGAGCAGCCCCGYGGCCTCTGCCCTTGTCCCCCCTGCCTCTCGCCATGTCCGCGCGGGGGACAGACCCCCCAGCATCAGCCCCGCGAGCAAAGACGGGGAAGGAGATGGGAAGAGGAGGGAAGGCTTGAGGAGGGGGGGGCCCAGCCTCATTCCACCTCCTCCCTGCAGCTGTGGGGGCCCCCTGCCCGGCCCCAGGGGCCTGGKCCSCGTCCYCCTGCCCTGGTCCCCRTCCCCCTGCCCTGGTCCCCGTCCCGTGCCGCCCTTCCGCATCGGTCACTCACCATGGCTGGGCCGCGGGGCGCTGGGGGCGGTTGTGGGCGCTGGGGGCGGTTGTGGGCGCCGGGGCAGCAGTGAGGACCGGTGCGGTTGTGAGGACCGGTGCGGTTGTGGGCGCCGGGACGGTTGTGAGGACCCACGCGGCCACCGCCCTTCCCGCCCGGGGAAGCGCCCAGCCCTGACTCAGCCCCGCGCCACGTAGGGGCCGGCGGCGGCTCCGCGCCCGGCCTTCCTCCCACCTCCTCGGCCTCTCCCCTTTCCCTTCCACGACTTTCAGCTTTCCGTGTTCTCCAGCCCCTTTCCTCCCCTCGCTCGGCCCTTTGCCGCTCCCTTCGCTTCTCACCCACCCGGAGGCCCCCAGGACCCCGTTGCCACAATTTCCCCCCTCAAACTTCC
>PTEX01000073.1:3542123-3564270 GCA_003342815.1 Eudromia elegans | reverse complement strand
TAATATTTCCATGGGATCAAAAGAGGTGTCTTGCTCGTCTTTTGTAAACCTTGACTCTGCCGGGACCAACAAGCATCTTGGACTATTGTTTTCTTCTTGGTGGGGCAGGAACGTCCCCAGCAGGCCTTGTGAGCTTGCCAAGTGCGATTCCTGCAGCAGAGACACATCCAACGGATAGGTTCTTCCACTGCCGACCAGGGCCTTCCTAACAGGGAAGTCTGTGTCCTCCCTGGATGCCGAGTCAAGGATATTGTTAGAAAGCTCGCAGGTCTTTCTTTATATTCTGTGTATAAACATGAAAATATGTCTCTTTTCTGCTTCAGAGTCTACTCTCAAAAAGGTTGGTTCTAGCTATCTACAAAGCTAATTTAAAGGTGTTTTGTAGTTCCTACTAGTGATCAAAGAAGATCATTAGATTTTTAGATACTCAAGAAAAGATGTAATGAGCGATGTATAGATGGAAGCCTACCTGCCCAGCATGCTCAGTGGATATCAAATCTCAAGGCCAAAATTTGGCAAATGAGGAGTTCATGAAGAAAGTTGTCCTATGCTATAGAGACATTTTGAGATTCAAGACCTTTGCACTACTTTGGTGCCCTTCCTATTACTGTATAGCTCAAAGCCCTGCAGTCTGGATCCATTTTCATTGCAATGTAGAAGAACCTCAAAACCTGTCATAGGGGGCTGGCTTGTAACCATCCCTGCCAATTGCCCAGGAAGGCAATCTGATATGTGACATTAAAAAACTAGCCATCTGACAGAACTGTTGCTCTATGTGAAAGATACAGAAAAGCAGCTTTCCCACAGAGAGGAAAGGTAAGAGGAGTTAGTTCAGAGGCTGTAACTACATTTGAGTTATTCACTAGTTTTTTATTCTTGAGGGACCTACAAAATCAGCAGGGTATTTTTGCTTTACTTTCTAGAGAGCTTTTTTCCCCCTGTTTAAAAAAATATGCACATCTGACAAATATTTTATAATCCAAATGGATTTCATTGGGCTGCATGTCTGAAATGGAGCTGCTTTTTTATTTCAACTTGTCCACTAATGGTGTTACTTCAGTCTCCAAGGATCTAACTTGTACTCTTAAGTCTTCCTTTTTGCAGTATTTTTCTCTCTCCAGTAAGATACCTCCAGGTCACACTGGTTAAAAAAAAAAAGAAGATGGGGGAGGAAAAGTTAAGCAAACATATTTAGTGATGCAGATGAAAAACGTGTTGGATCATAACTTTTTTTTGACATAACAGTATACAGACAATTTTATAAGAAGCTTAACAAAGTTTATATTTTAATATTTCAGTTAATATGGTACTGACTCATTTTTATAATTAGTCCTATTTGCTGATTTTCATCCAATTTTATACTCCTGATTGTTGCAAAAGACACATCTACATTAGTTTTTTGCACCTATCTTTATTTTTAATGTACTTACTGAAAAGTTTTTTAACAGCAAAATAGACAGATAGCAGTGTAATAAAGATTTTTGTCACCAGCTATTGAATTTCATTGAAGTCCTACAGCACTTTTTTCACAGATTTCTTTTTTTTTGTAGTTTTTCGTTTGAGAACACTGGCAGGATTCATAAGGAAGAGTTCAAAACTGGCAATGAAACATATTCTAAATGTCCAGGAATCCAAACACAAAACAAGTTTCTCCAGTTAAGATCTGCAGTTTGTGAATGTGTTCAGATGTTTCAAACATTCTGAACAGGAATATTGTGTATGTAAATACTTATACAGCATTGTAAACTGAGTCACAGAAGGCAAAAGGATACATCAACTGCCTGAAACTACACAAGAATCATTAGCAGCATAAAAGCCACAAAGCCACAGATCAGTAATTACAAGGCACTGTTTATGATAAATACACTGATAATGAAATGTTTCTTTTCATAGTTAATTCTTCTTCATAGTAGGTCACTTCATCTGAGTACAATATACCACTGAAGGGAAGATAGATGTTACTGAAATATCTACAGAAAACTTATAACTCTTCAAGGTAGAGAAAGCTAATATTACCTGCATTTTTTTCAACAAGAAAAAATGTTATTTTCTTAAGCATGTTGTCATTTACTGCAGAGGCTAGGAAAGCAATGAAAAGATTCATTTCAATTGCAAGCTTATTCTTATAAAGCACAGATGTTCTCTCTGAACTTTCCTTCTCTGCTTATATTTTATCATTATTCATATGGTATATAATTTTTATATAACAAATAGATATTTTTAAATTTTTATATACTCATAGATAAGCTCCTTCTTTTGGAAGGATGGAATGAGTCTACTCTTGACTCATTACACCCCAAATAGGGGACATGGAGTTGTGTCAGAAACAAAAATAGTGAGACACATTTTATAGTTCAAGGGAAATAAATGCTAGAAATAGTTCCAAAACAAAACTGATGGAAAAAATTCTCACAAGCATTTTCAAAACAAATATGTGCACTGCCTGGTGTCCATGCTTTAAGGAGATTTGCAGGTACTATAGTAACAGGTTGCCACTGTAGGCTTCTGGTTGCAGATGAGGGTGTCTTCAACGTTTCAGTGAGCTGTCATTTATTTCTGACTGTGCCCAAACTCCAGCAGTGTTACCAAGAGGTGTAAAATTCCAACAAGGTGCACTAAGATGCAGAAAGCTAGGCTGACATGTCTGCTTTTTTCTTCCTCAAGGCTCAGAAGTTAAAAAATTCACATAAGCTGTAGGGGGATCAGAATTAGTTTCCTTCCCTGCCTGAAGGGACTTGAACTTGCTCAATCCCAGGTGACTGTCTGCAAAATGTTCTGGGCAGTGCCTAGAGGATGTTCTGGGCTAGCACTCCCTCAGCCCTCCTGCTGAAATGATTCCACTTCAAGAGGTATAATTAAATATTCATGAGGACACAGTTAGGGCTTGAGCAAAAACCACTCTTAAGAAAAAAGACCCAGGTTACAGTTCCTATTTTAGTTCTTGCTTTTTAGGAGGAAATGCAGATGGGGAGCAGCTGTGTCTCACAGAGCTATTCCCAGTGTTTTCCGCTGATTCCTTTGCATGGCTCCCACCTCATTGCATTGCTTTGTGGAACTGCCCATTCTGATGCCCAGCTCTCCTTATATCACAGAATCACAGAATAGCTGAGGTTGGAAAGGACCTCTAGAGATCATCTAGTCCAACCCCCTGCTCCAGTAGGGACCCCTAGAGCATGGGGCACAGGGTGGCATCCAGGCGGATTTAGAAGATCTCCAGAGAAGGAGACTCCACAGCCTCTCTGGGCAGCCTGTTCCAGGACTCTGTCACCCTCACAGGAAAGAAGTTGTACCTCACATGGAGGTGGAACTGCCGGTGTTTCAGCTTATGCCCATTACCCCTTGTCCTGTCGCTGTCCATCACCAATAAGAGTTTAGGCCCATCCTCCCCTCAGGTATTTATACATATTACATGAAGACGGCATTCACCTTAGCATGGATTTGTTTAGGGGCCAAAGCACCTACTTGTTCAGTGTTGTAAGGTTTTAATCCTTTTGCACATTTAGTACTGTGCAGTGAAATAGGAATTAAAATGGCTAGCTATAGACCCAAAATATCACTCAGTGTCCATCAAGTAATGAAAATTATTATTAACATCTCTTTGTATTTTAACAGCCCCAAGTATCTCTCAAACATGCCCACTGTTCCAGAAGCGAATAAAAATACTCACACAGAGGGTTTACTAATCCTGTCATTAACTACATGACCACTGCAATACGCCAGACCAGGGACACCACATCTTCCACATTTCTAATTCCCACAGCCAGAATTTTCAAAGTTGCATTGCTAAAATAAATTGCTATCCAGGTAAGCAATTCACAGTTCCAAAGCATTGAGAGTCCACAGCAGCTTTCATGTAGAACTGTATGAACCTGCTTTTGAAAGCTTCATCATCATGTTTAGCCTTGCAGATACTAAGCCAAATGTTTTTTCAAGAACTCTTTTCAGAAAATTACTGAAATTGGTCCTGTCAAATGATGAAGAGTCTAAACTCCCAGAAACATGAGACAGTCCTGTCTCATATCACTCATTGTAAAGATGGGTGTTCTATGCAAATTTAAATTTAGCTAAAGATGTGGACATGAAAATAAAGTGTTCTCCAAATAGAAGAGGACAACAGCTTTAGAATAGGTTTCCACGGGAACAGGTGCCCTATTATATGGCATTTACATATGTGTTGAATATATGTATGCATGCATTGTGACCATTTGCACAAATCATTGTGACTTTTTGCAAAAATACTAATCCAATCATGAATACACAGAAGACCAATTTAGTCTACAAGAGCCCTTTGCTACATTCGTGAAAAGAAAGGAGGTTTGGAAAGCTGGTTCCTGGTCTCTCTATTTCTTCTTTACCTTTCATCCTTGTTTATTTGTAGAAGGAAAGTTGCTCTAGAATTACAGGTATTGAGTAATGTGAAGGAAAATCTATTCTAATTGAATCATAAGCATCATGCTGCTCTCATTCCCTAAAAATGAAATCAAGGCCTTAGCAGCAAGTCACACTGGGTTTGGAGTACATAAAAGCAGAAACAATCAATGGGATCTAATTGTGAATGTTGACTTGAAAAATAAGCTTTGGTGCCTCAGAGCTGCAGCCCTAAATTGACTTTCATCAGACAAAGAGAGAAAAAGTTTATACAATTTGCAGTTTGCATTACCAGCCTTAAAAAGTGGTCTAACATTTGGACAAAATTTAGATGTGTTAACTTCTGTTCATGTAGTACTGCATGCATTTCTTCTGCTGTGTTTTAAAGTGTGAGCATGTAACAAACTCCTAAACCTCTCTCAATAAGGCAGCCTTACAAATACCTATATTTCTCTTTCGCTAGCATATAGCCATGTCTGGTCTCAGAAAAAGCGAGAGGTGCAAGCTGGAAGGAAGAGTAAGAGCAAATTTTGACCTTAAAGTCAAGAACCAGATGAAACAGAGAAGAGCCCTTGAGGACCGTATAGACTACATTACCTATATGCAGCTTCTAGAATTATTGCAGAATTAAATCTTGACAAGGCAAGTGGTTTGTGCATGTCACAGAAACCACATCTTCAGTGAATACTCTGATGTTCGCTTGCATTCTAACAGTGTAAATACTACTGACATCAAAACTTTAAAAAGGAAATGGAGAGAAGAGAAAAAAGCAGAGGTGGAAAAGTCATGTAGCAAGTGAACACAGTCAAGTACAGAGAGAAGGTAGAGCTCCTCCTGGCAAGGCATGCACCACTTCACTCACCATATATAGAAAACAATATAAAATCACACTTTGCAAGCGTTGCCAAGAACAGATGTATTGCATATCAAGACCACGAGGAAGAGATTTCTGTCACTCGCTCAGATTAAATTTTCACGCAGATGTTGACATTATTGTAGTATAATATGAATGGACTGTTAGCTATTCATCTCAATACAATTGCACAAAATAATGATTATATTTACATACTAGTAACACCTTCCTGTTCCCACAGCCAAACTGTTGTGAAGAGCTGTCTCGAAGTACTTCTGATTTTAACTTGTCTTCATTTCTGTGCATGCAGTGTTGGCATTTTCAATATGCTGAAGAAAGAGGAAAGACGTTGGAAGAAAAGCCAGAAGTGGTGGGAAGCAATGGTAACCTTGGCCATTTGCAGCATCTAGCACAGATGGGATATTGATCATAGTGGTAAGCTCCTTGTAAGAACCACAATTTCCTGGATGTCATCCCCAAAATCTCCTTGTATACAGTCTAAAAGCTCCAGAATCATAGTAGGTAATTTTTTTTATGTCTCTTACCTCAGATCAATCCAAGGCAGTTTTAATGAAGAAACCATTTCTAATTCATCAGAAAAATAAATGCTTCCAGCTGCCAAACAACTTTTCATTGAACCACAGAACATGAGAATAATGCCTAGTAAATAGGATGCCATCATGAGAAGGCACATGTGGGTCCAAGGCCTGCCCCACTGAGCTGTATGGGTAAAACTGTTCCTCTCAAGGCAGTCTGAGGCTAGCACCTCACAATATGCTCGGGGGAAGACCTGATTTCAAATCCCTGCTGTAATTCAGAGGAAAAAATTCCTTCTCCCAGCAGCAGTGCTCAGTATCTACAAGAAGCAATTCCAAGTGCATGGCTTCCCTCTCCCATTCATCTCCCTGAGAAAGCTAAACATGGGAATTTATTCGTTAATCTTTCTCCTCCTCAAATTTTCTCAACTGCTCATTAAAGGATGTGTTCTAGGAAACTGCTTACTAAGGGCAGAATTCATTTCGCTCACCGTTCTGCATTAACATTCTGGTGTAGCTGTCTGCATCAGAACTAGTCACACAAGACTGAACTGATTCTCAGAATCAGAACCTTGTCCATTTCAGCTGTGTAGATGAGGGTTCAATTGGCTAAATATAAGAGTCTAATGCTATTTTAAATACTCTAGGGTTTTCACCTGCTGACACTCTTGAAAGAACCAAAACTTCAATATCCTAGCATATCTGGCAGCACATCTAGTAGGACCATGTAGGTGATATGGATATCTTAAGGCAGCACTACATTGTTGTTTCCACTGGGAGCAGTACTTCAGTTCTGCAGCAAACCTCCAGATATTCCCACTTCATTATGTACTATCTCAGTTTGCAGAGCAGTTTGAATGTGTGCAGGCTTGACTCCTTCAACATATGCCTTCTGGCAAAGGCAACCAAGAATTCCCTCAGTTACATCAGGAAGAGCTTTTCCAACAGGTTGAGGGAGGTGATCCTCCCCCTCTCTTCAGCCTTGGTGAGGCCACATCTGGAGTGCTGTGTCCAGTGCTGGGCTCCCCAGTAGGAGAGAGATATGGAGCTACTGGAGAGGGTGCAGTGAAGGGACCCTAAGGTGCTTAAGGGATTGAAGCATCCCTTGTTTGAGGAGTCTGAGACAATCGGGGCTGTTCAACCTGGAGAAGAGAAGACAGAGAGGATAGATCTCATCAGTTCATATGACTATCTGAAGAGAGAGTATGAAGAGTATGGAACGAGATTCTTTTCAGCAATGTGCAGGGATAGGAAGAGAGGCAATGGACACAGACTGAAACACAGAAAATCCTGTCTGAACACAGAGAAAAACTTCTTTTCTATGATGGTCACAGAGCACTGGGAAAAAAAAATTTCCCAGAGAGATTGTGGAGAATCTATCTTGCAGATATCCAAAAGTCATCTAGAGAGATTCCTGAGCAATGTACTCTAAATGACCTTGCTTGAGCGGAGAGGTTGGACTAGATGATCTCTAAAGGTCTTTTCTAACCTCAGTCCTTTTGTGACTCTGTAATTATTGGTTACTACTAAAGTCCACTCCAAGTTCACCCCAGATGTCCTGCAAAACTTAGAGACATCAAGATCTGGACACATGACTGGCCTTCAAACAGTTTCAAATCACACACAGATGGAAGACACAGATCAGTGACCTGATTAAACCTATTCTGAAGAAAAAAAAAAATACTTAAATTACACACAGGGTGAGTGTAAATCCCTCAGAAGCAGGTGATTTGGTTAGAGGTATCCCATCCACTGAAGTGACTGAGTTCATAAGCATCACTGATATATAATCAGTTTTATTCTGCTTTTATGATATGCATTCTACCTTCATCTGTCAAAAATCACAGCAAGAACAATTTTGTTATTATTTTTGTCAGTGGAAAATGACTGGAATAATTTACCAACTCTCAAAATAAAGGTTTAAAAGGTGCAACCAGCTTCTGGGCTTAGATGAGCAAAAGGCAAGAGAACTGCCAGCAAAGATACAGTCTTACTGATTTTCTGCTATATGAGAGAAAATAAACCTAACAGGCCAACAGGATTGCATTTAAGAAACATTATTGGTAGCTTCCCCTTCTAATGGAAATTAGAAGAGTCAATTTTGGACCTGAAGGAATTAAAATCCCTACGACAAGTTAATTTTTCTTTAGCTTTGAAGCTTTTAAAATTCATCAGACCTTTGACCTAGAATTTAAAACTTTTTAACTTTTTAATTTTTTGACCAATTATCACCAATTAAACCTTACTAGAAGTTAAACTGTAACTTCTAAAGAATAGGTAAAGGCAGTGAACTCTTTGCATGGTGTATTAGCTGTCACAGTCCCGGATCAATCCTTGATGAGAAAAATGAAAGACGTGCAGAAGTAAGGGGTTCCAATCCAATAAAATTACTTAAATCATTGAAAACCTTACATTTTATAGGTAGTAGTGTGATTCATTTCTTTGATTTAGTATGAAATTATATATCTTCCATCTTTTCACCAAACATCAGAGGACACCCTTACAGTTCAGCAGCCAAAAGGCTAAGAATTATGCTGCTGGTAGACAGCAGCTGGTTATTCAACTTATAGCAGACAGGCCTTGCTGAACAGCAGGGAAGTGCAGATCTCCCCTCATCTATGCAACAAAAGAGAGCAGTTCTTTAAATTCTAAAGCTTTTGCACACTGTTACCTGCAGTTACATAGTAACTAGGCAGTTTCAAAATGACATGCTTTTTATACTGAAAATGCTTGCATTTGGCTGCTGAAGGTATGTACACTGGAAGACTAGATTTTCTGCCGTGATTTGGATATTTAGGACTGAAACATGTCACAAAAAGCAAATGAGTTATATGTTTTCTCTTGCACACACAATATTAAGAGTTTGAGAAACCATAAAAAGATATCCTTCAAACCAACTATTTAATATCTGAAGAAGTTCAGCCATGGGCTTTAGGTGACTTTCTCAAAGCTAGCATCCTGGCAAGTTTGCCTTCAATGAAAATATGTAATACATCAGGTTGTTTTCCCAGCTGTGCTTATTAACAGCCAGGCTCAAGAGAACCTCTATTCAGGACATTTCATTTTAAATTTAGGTCAAGAATCTAGAAAACAAGTAAAATATAAGCATATATTTATACCTGTAATATGTACGGAAATGTAAAAAGACAGTAAGTCAGCTTAACAGCTGACCTTTCAGTATTCTTTAAAAAAACAATTTTATTTACATGTAATCTAGTGTCAAGAAGTTTCCTTCCTGCTATTCCATATATATTTTTTTTTTTATAGTTCCATCTATAAACTTATGTAGTATCATTTCTTCCCCCCAGAAAAACTCTTCCATCTATAACTGTACTTTAGTTTAAAGCTATGAACAAGACCACTGATATACATATCGTCCGACTTTTGAAGATGCTGGTTAAAATAAAAGATTCTTCTGATCAAGCTATAAATATTTTGGAGTCTCAATTTAGCACACAAAACAGATTCATAAGTCTCACTAAGAGAAACATCATAGAAGTAAGCATCAGACAGACATAAAAAGATAGGGCTTACTATGCACTTGCTGTTGCTCTTGTTTTATAACTAACTGCTTGAGTTAATAAATCAATTATCTGATTGTCAGCACACGGACAGATCCTTGCAGGGTTTCTCTGCCTAGTTTTGCTTACTGGAGTGACACTAACTTACAAACTACCAATCTGATCAACACATCACAGAATTCAAAGAGGAGTCAGAATAAAAGAACTCTGTAGTATTAGGATTTGATCATACCATTACACTATTATTTCTCTGCTTAATTATTGATTGCTTTCTTTTACCAGAGGCATGCTTGGCAGGTAATTATTTTCACTTTTAGGTGTCTGGAACTGGACCAGAGATGTTAGTCGTCACTGAAATGCCATCACATTCGTTATTGGTTTCTTCTGTGAATGTCAGTTGCAAATTCTAAAAACACATTGAATAACATGAAATCAGCAAAAGATGCCAGTTAAGTACAAAGGCTACATATTCCATTTTCCTGGTTATGTATCATAACCCACTTAGAAAACAGGTAATAATATAGGAGCTGCAAAGTTCAATATTTCTGACAACAAGCTTTAAAATATTATTTTTCCCGAGAAAATGAGAGACACATAGATAACCTTATAGAAGACATACAGACACTTACAGAAAAATAAAAATCCATTTTCTTGATCTATTTCCTCATACTAGCCTGAATGTAGGTTAAATCTCAGCAACATATAGTAAGAAATCAGGATAAACTAGAGAAATGTTTGAAATCCAGCAATCTTAACACAACAGCCTCCTTACTGGGTAATTCTGTAGTCTGTGTGAAGTTTTATCCTGTATCTTACTGTAATCTGTATCTAATGCTATGTAACTGTAAATATATTAATGTTTGGGATTTTGCTTCCCTACTCTAAAAGCACATGTGGAATGCTTGAAATAAATAGTAGCTTCTGTGCTGCACTTGTGACACTGTCAGCCAAATAATAAGCTGGATTCAGGAGAGCTATGTTGTATCCAGAAATAACTTTTTACAATCCGAGGCAAACCATAATCATGTTAAATTTTATACAATGTACTGTACATGCATATGGCACAGGAAGGTAAGAGGAGAAAGTAAACCTGTGCACCAGGCCCTGCCCAAGAAATAGCAGCTAAAAGTGAGGAAACCTCCACCTGCTCTCCCAAACTGCTCATCTTGGTCTGTGGGTATCACTGATGTTTATAGACCTACAAACATCACCCCAAACCGCATGACTTTCAAGATACTCTAATTAAAAGTCTAATTAAAAATTAAATGGTTTCAGCAAGAAAGATGTTCAAGCACAAATCCAGACACTGTTCCAGACTTTATAGAAAATATAAATACATCCATGCCTTTAAAGCTAGCTTGTTCTTTAAAAGGCTTGGGTTGAGAATGAAAATCTAAAATAATCTGATTGAAAGCAAGTGTAGTAAGGAGGGTTAGTTGCCTAACTGAGACCCTGGAGCCTTCTTATTCTTTCGTCTGCTTCTTATTACTTTGCCTGTTGTTGTAGTAGACACGTCACAGTCACGCAGATGTGGCATTAATCACAGGGCAGGACTTTCCAACTGCCTAGAAGAGTGTCGCTACTCTGACATTATCCCGCTAGGCACCCGTCAGCCATGTTAGAGATACAGCTGTTTGTCTGACCCATATTCAAAGAAGCAGGTGCCAGAGAAACATGCAGGGCAAAGCTTTTTAAAGCAGTTAGTTGCTTTCAATGCCTCACTCCTAAATTAAAAAATAAAAGAGGGAGAAAGAGAGAAAGAATGCTTATAATTTTGCACGGTAAGGTTGGTCATGAAATACTAAGGCCTTCAGTGGGAGTCTTGCTTGTTGAGTATTATTGTTGAGGACAGGTGTAGCCTATTACTCTAGTATAAAATGCTTCTATATTGAAAATTAAAGACACTTGGGGCATGTCCTGTGCAGTGTGCAGTCCTACCTTCTACTGTTGTTGGTTATTTTTTTAGCAGTGGGGGTTTGTTTTTTCTTTTCTAGGGGGACATGAAGAACTCATCAAACTGGTCTTCTGCATTTACTCTTTCACCTGTTGAAAGAAATAACAGGTAAATAGCATATGAGTTGTTCAAAGTCACTGTGATATTTAACATATGAGCATTTTCATGGCACCCAGCTAGTATGGTGACAAGCACAGTAAAATATCTAAAAATTAACTGACAAGTGATGTTTTCCCACAGGAAAAGAGACATGAGGAAAGCACATCACATCTTTCTCCTCTGCAATCCTCTTATCACTGCTCACTGTTTCTAGCACAGAGGAAAGACTTCGAGCCAAGTGTGCCAGTTGGCTAGAAGAGGACCAGAAGAGCACTGATCAAATAAGTGCAATAAACACCACCTTGCACTACTGTCCTCAGCAATCACCAGCACAACCAGGAATGAACAAGAGTATGCAAGCAATGAGAAAAATGAAAAAAAAAAAAAACCAATCTCTGTCACCAGAGCTTTCTCCCATCCTCCTGCTATTTCATGTATTTTTTGACTCATTATTAGTTACCAAAACCCCTAAGAAAGTAAGCCTTGGGCTATCCTTCCTATGGCCCCTTTCACATATGTATTTACTCAGAACATTGATGGCTCAAGCCAGATAGATGGGGAAAGCCTGACTTGCAAGGATCTACAAAGCCTGGGGGTAATGAAGTATGCAGGCTTAAGGGACATCATGATATCAGGACTGTGTGGGCGACACATGCCAAAAACAAAAATTCAGGAAACTTTTTAGAAGACTCTATCTCTGGAAACTTTAAGGTCAGGGATCTTAGTCATCTTCCTGATGACCCAGAAGCTGAGAAGGAATTACAAGATTTCAGGAATATGTAAAAGTCAAATTTTGGAGGTAAAACTGAAATAATTGTAATGCCAAATAATGCCAAGTTCTGTTATCACCGTATACCAGTCAACTTTTCTTATGCCAGAAGTTTGATCCAAACAAGGACCATGTTCCATTCAGAATGATTCCATATATCCTGCTTGACCCTTGCACCAGAGCACTGTGTCATTTGGCAAGAGATGCTGCTTCAAATCTCTGTGCAGGACTAGGATATTTGATTTCTCTTTTGTAGATGCAGAGAAGCTCTGAAGTTCTCTGGAATTGCAGCCCCATGCAATCATTAGAAGGAGAATAATTTGTCCTATCTTATCCTAATTTACCTTATCTTAGCTTATCCTTTACTCATGATTTCTTCTTCTGCAGCGGTTGCTTGCTAGAGTACCACATACCCCAGTAGAGCCACTGAGAGTCCATGCATTAGCAGATCTCCTGAAGGGACACAGGAAAGCCAAGAATGAAGTGTAAACTTTCTCTCCCTCCTACATTCCTGAATTTGCATGTCAGCTGTACCAGAAATCTTCCCTGCACTCTTAAATATTAACAGATCTGTCCTCTGAATGCAGGATTCCCCTTTTTCATATGAATAAATGATTAATTTTCACCATACTAAGCAGGTATAACTTTTATAACTAGATGAATCAGCACTGTGCCAAACCCTTTAAGAAAATAGTAACAGTGTTCAAGTTTTTATTGCACTTTATTGCTTCCTGGATCATTTAAAAGGAGTCACTGACAAACAGCCATTTACACAGGCGTTTGAAACATCTGCAAGTTTGCGTTGGATGTACTGAGTGTTCTGTATTTCAAAATGCAGACATACCATCTTCTCCAGCGATTTAAGGCTAGTTCTTTGAATGAAAACTCCGGTGTCTGTCCACCAAACGCCACCATTTGCAATGGCACATCTTGCCTGTTACCTGAGGACAGTTTTAACAAAATTTTGAATACGGTACTGAGCACTGTTCTAACAATCATGCTGGCTATGGTGATGTTCTCCATGGGCTGTAATGTGGAACTTAAAAATTTTTTGAGTCATATAAAAAGACCCTGGGGTATTTTTGTGGGTTTTCTTTGCCAGTTTGGAATTATGCCTCTCACAGGCTTTGTGCTGTCATTGGCCTTTGATGTGCTTCCTATTCAAGCTGTTGTGGTGCTGATCATGGGATGCTGCCCAGGTGGAACAGCCTCCAACATCATTGCCTACTGGGTGGATGGTGACATGGACCTAAGGTAAGAGAAGTTATTGCCTAAAAAGTTCCTGTGCCTTTTCCTGTATGGCGTATGTTGTAGACTCCGTACTGAAAAAGTCTGTGTGACATTTGTCTTTGCTACCTGGCCTGTGCATGTTGAAGCCTCCTTCTTGTAGGGTCGTTTAGTTACTATAATAGTAATAAATATAAGAATAACAGTTAGGCTCTGTGCACTGAGTTTTCATGATACACATATGATTGGGTATCACATATACAGATAGATTTGTTTCTAGATATAGATAGATTTAAATGTGTATGTAGATAAAGAAGAAATTGTCTTCATTATATAACATTAGATCCTGCTGAAAATGGTACACATGAACATCTATAAAATACTAAGGAGTGTGGTCTAAGAACCACATTTGTGATTTTTTTTCTCCCAAGATTTTGGGCAGTGAAAAAAAAAAAAAAAACCAGAATTTTAGGAACTCAGTCTTATATATGAAATAGTGGCTATGCAATAATTTTTAAAGTAATGTTTCTTGAAAGAGGCCATCTGTGGAAAAAAAAATGCTTTGCAATTAGTTGCAATCTCTTTGGCATCTAATATAAATGAAAATTACTTGCAATTCTATCTAATTCTGTCTGCTCCTGGCACCTCATAGAAGTTTTCAAACTGAAGGAACCTTTAATATGATTCCAGTCACAGCCCTCTGTGTTCAGTATAATGGAAAAGCTGCTTTGGGGCTAAGCGTGATGATCTCAATAGCAAGTAATTTGGCTGCAACTTCAATATGCTCTGAACTCAAAAGCTGTGATACATAAGGCAGCTGACATGCTCTTTGACATCAGCCACTCAGTAGAAGTTGACCTAGCTCTTGATGTAAATTCAAGTGGGAAAGGGAGGGCTCATTAACTCAAATAGTCTTTAAAAAATGAGCTATTTTTAAAAAATCCTGATCACTCTGCTCTAAAATAAATAGAATCATTTCTGTTTCCCACAGAGTAACATAAATTGCAGCTTTCATATAATTTATCATATGTCAGTCTGAACTAGAAATGGAAAAACTAATAGAACTAAGAAAGATGTGGATCTAAGGTCAACAGAGTAGGAATTTAATATTTGTGGCTTTAATAAGGCATGTTTCCACACTTTGAAAACAATGATTTTTTCTGTCACATACAGGTGTTAATGTAATATGTGCTTTTGATACTGTATGCCTTCACCTCTGCTAATTGCCAGCTTCCTCATGCTGGAGAACAGACCTATGATATTAGAAATTGTAACACACTTTATTTCAATAAATAGAGTTCTGAGAAAGCACAGATGAAAAGATATCCGGGACAAACTAGAAAATCTTTCCCAACCTTACTGTGGAAGAACATGCTGAACCAAACTGTGCTTTTGCAGCTCTGAATGTTCAGGGTAGTGCCATTGAAATCAGTATCAATTGATTGGATGACATTATAAATAAGAGCAGAATTTATCTCCCATGCTTCTGGGAGAGGATAAGGTAAATTAAAAATATCTATAAAAGATTATTTTTTCAGGTAAAAGTCTTATCCTTCAAGATTTCAGAGGCTTTCCGAACAAGACCTCAGTGACACAATGCAAGGCCTGAAGCATGAGGCAGATATAGTGAAGTGAGAAATGCAAAGATCTTCCACTTTGGATGAAAGAATAACAGCATAAGTAGCCTGGTTGCTTTGTAGAGTCAGCACAGTACTATGGAAGGCCAGCCCATCATATCAAACAAAAATTTTCCTTTCAACTGATTATACTTTATGCTTATATCATACCACCTATCATCTTTATTTACAGTCCTGCCTCAAAATTTCACACTGCAAACAGATCATAACTTAGAGAAAAAATAGGCTTTATTCTGCTTCAGATATAATCACAGAGTGGTAAAGTGTGAGGTTTTATGCCTTTCTTGGTGGCTCAGACCCAGAAGGTGTCCTCTAAGGTTTCCTATGGGGATACCTGTTTTTGACACCTCTTAGTATTTCACAAGAGCAAGTGCTGAGTCTACCCCCTCTCCTCCACAGCACCCATGGGAGTTTCTGTGAGCACTGGGGTTGGGCATAGAGAATGGGCAGGATTTGGAGCAGGTTGTAGATATTCAAAACGCAGGAAGTGTAGGAAATATGCATATATGAAAATTAGATTGTTTTATCCATTTGGAGCTTCACCGGATATTAGTCATACCCCATGACTCTTTTATCTTTGCCTGCAGGAATCCTTGCTAAAAGCTATTACAAAGTCATAGCTAATGATACTAAAGCCAAGAGTAATAGAAACCAAAATTAATGAAAATATATCTGGAGTTTCTGTATGACTTGTTCTACATTACTCTGGATGTCCCCAGCTTGTAGCTGCTGTAACCTTTTCTGGGGGCAATCCATGCAGAAGAGCAGTCAGGAGTGAAGCTCTGATGGACATTTCCAAAGTCACTGCACTAGAATCCTTTCCTGTGATTTTTATCACAAAGCAGTGTCATTTGTAAACATAATTTTTTCTATGCTATTCACTTTCTGAGAGTTTGTTTTTTAAGCTGTGTTGCCTTGCCCTTCTTCACCGTTCCTTCAAAAGAGGCACCTTTTTGCAAGAGGTGTACCAAACCTCAGAGAAGAAAGGTTTTGTGTTTCAAAATGGAAAGATCTTTGGGGAAAAAAAAAAAAAAAAGGAAAAAACTTGATTTCTTTCGCCCAGCTTCTACCCAACTTCACTAAGTATCTCTCAGCACCTATTTTAGGGCATAGAGCAGGGAAATTTATTCCATCATACATGCTAGGTGATGAATTTTTCTGTTTTATTCTATTGGCTTTGGAGTGAAATTTTGACACTCTAAAATTGCTGGTAAAAATGGAAAGCACCATCTGAAATCCATCTGTGCCTGTCTAGCTTGCCGGGCCTCTCAGAGGCCAGTCAGACAGCAGCATGCAGACAAATTTGCCAACAGACCTTCCTGACGGCTTCCTGCCTGACTCCCTCATTTACACTGACAGTTACTGCTATGTGTCTGCAGAACATGTCGATATTTTATGTTCCCTTTTTTGTCCTTTCCTTTTTTTTCTTCCAGTAGAAGCCATTTTTTCAATTTAGGATTTTTTTTTCCCTAATTTGATATATGAGAGCAATTGTCTGCAGCCAGCCGTATTTCTTGCCCAACATTTCATAAGCTGTTAAGACATAATAAGAAAATGAGAAAGGGCATGTGCTAGCGTGAGATGAACTGTCACACTGACTCCTCTCTTTGCAGCATCAGCATGACAACTTGCTCCACTCTGCTCGCGATGGGGATGATGCCACTTTGTCTCTTTCTTTATACCAAGATGTGGACAGCCATGGACTCAATTGTACTCCCCTATGACAGCATTGGTGAGCACCTTCCCCTTCCTCTGGTATCAACCATCTTTGTACTGTCACCATTGCAGAGTCATACAGATGTGACATTGGATTTTTAAAAATATTTATTGTCCTGCTTTCCAATAACTTCAGTGGGAATTATTCTATATCTCTTTAGATTATCCGGAGTTTTGAAGAACAAAATCTGTAAGTTATCACAAAAATGGTAGAGATATTTATCACAAACTGGTGTGCATTATTTTATTTAAATTGGCTGGAAACCTTCACAGGCCTGGTATAAGAATACAGAAGAATTCAAACAGGAATAGATGCTTTCCCCAGATAAAAGTGTTGGTAACATCTTCAAGGCACAATCCTGCTAAGTGCCAAGGCCATAATCTAGTAAAGTACTTAAGCATATGTGGATAATTAAGCAAGTGATTAAAACTGCTGAGACTCATTGAAAAGCTACAATCTGCACCGCAAGGACTGGTATCATTTGTCTTCTTGTCAAAAATCACATCCAGCTACAAACAAAAAATGGAATGGGCTAAGTATTTAGAAATACATGCTCCAGTGCTTCACAGAGCTGTGGCCCTTGTGCTTATCAAGTTTGGTTCCATGTTGTGCTAATCTTACAAAGCCAGCAGAGTCACTTTCATGTTCTTCAATTGCATTTCCCATTGTCCTGGAAAAAAAAAAAAAAACACACATAAATGATTTGCACTTTCAAAATAAATTCTGGAGGAGGGAGGCCAAAACAAAAGAAGCTCTAAACTGGTTGTTGATATGGTGCAGTAGGAAAACACCTGCAGACAAAATGAATGTTTAATAGCTACTCACATCAGAGCATAGTGATGATTAGCACGCTCAAATTTTTGTCTCTCTATTTGGTTCAGGTGAATAAGCATATAGCTAAGCAGAATGGCAATTACTTCAACAGGTTGCCAAAGATAAGAGACTCTATAGAAAAGCAAATGGTCAGATGTGAGAGTAGAGCATGCACGTTCTGGGGTGTGTGTATCAGATATATCCTCCTAAGGCTTGCTCTGTATAGAGCTTAGCTGCTTTTCTTCTATCATGAACCTCTGTGTTATACATGGGCTTATCTTTTTTTATTATTACCTTTTTTTCCAGGAATTTCACTAGTAGCTCTTGTAGTTCCTGTTTCAGTTGGAATGTATGTTAACCACAGATGGCCTCAGAAAGCAAAACTCATACTTAAGGTAGGATATGTAAAGCTGAGCCTTTACCAGTTTGGGGCAATTTAAGGATTCAATGGCACCACTAAAGCCATACATTGCTATTCATAATACCCAATTCGGACTTCATATGAGCTGTGAAGTTCTCAGTAGAAAACAAATGAGGTGCTACAGAAATGTATTGCTTTCCCCACACACAAATAGTCATGAATTGCCTACATTACTATAAACCATCATTATCCAAAGAGCCTCTTTTTGTCTTTGGTGAGAACTATGTTAATAATTAAGTTCAGTGTATAATACAAACTGAAAACAGGAAGAAAATGATTCTTCTGGAAAGATTTATCTTCAAAGTAAAAATAAAAATAAACAATAAAAGAATAAAAATAAAAAGAAAGAAAAATAAAAAGAAAACATATTCTGGATCAAACAAAAAGTTTCTGCCTTTAAACCAGCTTATTAGTTTGGGGGAATTTTGATCAAAACTTATTTTTTAAGATATTGCTTCTGTTTAAAAACTCCAGCAAAAACTACTCACAAAATTCAACTAGATTTGCAAGATCATTTCAAATGTATCAGAATTACATTTGGGAGCAAGAAAATGTCTCATCAAAATAATAATAATAATAATAATAATAATAATAATAATAATAATAACCTATTTCATGTTAACAGCAATCATTCTGAAAATTTCTCTGCTATGTTCAAAATGTTTTTAGGCATACTTGAATCCATTGTTCTCATTGACCAGTCGTAGTATTATTTTCTTACTTTTCTTAATTTAAGCTAAATTAATTGGACAGTTAGTTAGTCTATCTATATGTTGTTATTCTTTCTCTCTGATATCCGCTCAGGAAAATAAGACCACAAAAAAAGGTACATTTAAGTCAAATTCATATTTTCAAAGTATTAGTTTACTGTGTTTTATTTTTAAATGTACTCATAGCTTATTTATGAAGTTGGATACTATCAGGTGTTGGTTTCAAAACTGTTCTAGTCCTGTTTAATCAATTACAAGAAAAGCATGGACTTGAACTTACGTAGAGAGATACTCCACTTGCTCTTTTAGCAAAAGAGCACTATTTCATGTTTTTCTTATTGGATAGGTAAATAGCCCACGGTGGAGCCCAATGGCAGCTTGTTTGGTGCAGGACAGAAAAGTGACAAGAGAAAATCAAGCCATAGCCATCAGGTTAGGGTCCACACTGTGACAGATGGAGATAAGAGCACAGAAACTCTACCAAGTGAACTAAAAGAGCTTGCCACGGCCAGGTCATATTTCTTTTTCCTAGGTGCATGTTGTTAACAGTTCAGTCAAGCAAAAGCAGCTGTTCATTCAGTGCTCTTTAAAAAAGCTTCAGACAAAGACTGATGAAGTCAGTTTAATGGCAACAGACTTCCCATATACACTTTTTACCTGAGAAAAGGATTCTCCTAAGCCTAGCCCCAGAAGCCTGCCAGTGAATTCCCTGGCAGTATATGCTAAAAGGGCAGATGTTTCTTTTGAATACTGAGAAGAGAGTTAGTCATCCCTCTCTGTGACTGCAGCGAGTGGGATCTCTGCATGTTCAACCACAGGACGTAAGATCAACTCATTGATTATGGCTATGTAGGAATGCCATATGAACGCACAGTCAGTTTTCAAACACACTGTATTTTCAGCCACATTAAAGATTTACTTATCCACTTGGCAAATAATTTCCTAGCACAAGCAATCCTGTGTCTAATAAGTATACACTATACTAAGCTCCGGAGTGTAACTGGCCAAGTGAGGAAAAAGTCTATTACACTAGCTATTAGACTGTCTCAACAAATCTGGGAAAACAGTTCTGCTCTGTGTTTCATTCCTTGTTCATATCTTGCCTCTGAGATAATTTTTAATAATGAGTTCTAAGTAGAGCAAAAGTTTCAAGAGATTGATCTTACTGATATCTGCTATAGATACCTATTCTATTCTATCTTAATTTACATATATTATCAAACATTGAAATAAATAGCATATCTATAGTTTTTAGAAAATGGCAGCTATATTAATTTGTGTGCTTGTTGTGAAGTACATTGCCAGACACATTCCATTTTATATTTAATAAGATAAAACAGTGACTTAGTTAAAGGCATTCATGGGCATGTTTGAAATTACATTGTTTCATCAAAGTCTCTTTCTACATAGCCTTTTCTTTCTTCTTCCCATAGATTGGTTCCATTGCTGGAGCAATCCTCATTGTGCTCATAGCTGTAGTTGGAGGAATACTGTACAAAGGCTCCTGGATTATCTCCCCTAAATTATGGATCATTGGTACCATATTTCCAGCAGCTGGATATTCTCTGGGGTTCTTTCTGGCTCGCATAGCTGGTCTGGCTTGGAACAGGTATAGATTTCTCTGTGGCATAGAGCTATAGTCTTATTGCAGCTGTGAGGTTTTTATTTAATGATTAATCAATGCTGAGAGTACTCCCTAAACAATAGTTATGCTGCAAGGTCACTCATTCCCCAACTCTGTTTCTGATGTACTGCATTTATATAAGGCATTTCTTGTCCACGTCTTTGTTTATGGATTCCAATTCCCTATTTCCTCCAATCTGTTATACTTACTCTACTTGTTTGCCTGCATCCTATAGCCCAAAGGAAGTAGACAGGACAGGCCTACCCAACCAGTTGGCTGGTGCTGCAGTAAAATTTCCCATGAAGCAGCAGCATGCTACAATTTAGAGCATCATTACAAAAGAGGGGGATGGTGAGTGTTACTGAACAATGTAACATACATGCCTTGAAAGTGGAGAACAGTCCTCTACAATTTTTGAATTGCCAAAAATTATATATCCTCTAGTGCTAACAGTGTATGTCTTGAGGAGTGTTCTGTGGGCTTGGTGAGCTGGAGGATACTGTTTACTCAGTCATTTATTACTGCACGTTTCTTGTCTATCCAGACTCCTAAATAGCCTAGGGATGCCTAGGATCCTATTTGATGACTGCCTTTGTAATATTCCCTTTAGATGTCGAACGGTGGCTCTGGAAACAGGCATGCAGAACACCCAGCTGTGTACGACCATTATACAGCTCTCCTTCACTCCTGAACAGCTTGAACTGATGTTTACTTTCCCACTAATATACAGCATTTTCCAGCTGTTGTTTTCACTAATAATTCTAGCAAGTAAGTTATATACATTTTTTGTTAGAGCAGTAAAAATGCTATTATTATTGTTATCAATCTATTTTGTCATAAAGTTTGGAAAAAGTAAAAAATAGACATTTTAGGGATAAAAAATAGTCAAATGGAAAGCATTTAAGTGATAATGATTCCAGTTATTAGAGAACATTGTCACGTTGTTGTGCCAGACAAGCTAGATATGAGAATTGGTTCAGGATGTGGAAGGACCCTTTCTTCAACCTAAGGGAGATGACATCCAACACCTATGGCTGGATACATGAGCATATCCTGAACACAGGATTGTTATCAACCTTTTCTGAGAAAGGGTAAATGGATGTTCTTCCAAGGTCTTATATCACTCCAAAGTGCCAGGGATTATTTTGTACGCCAGAATTATCCCTACAAGCACAGCCCTACCAGCCGGCTAGCCCTCTCAACAAGAGCCCCAAAACTTTCTAGGTTAGACAGGCAACACATTCAAAGTCATTACATATGAAGAGCAGGAAGCAGTCAAGCACCAAAAGCAGAATTTAAAATATATTCCTTGTAATTTTTCTAAATTTTTTTTCTAGTGATGAGTGTTGTGAAAATATAATCTTTAAGTATAGCTTTAAAGAAACTCTGTCTGTAGGTGCATGAATATACTTTTTAACACTAAAAGAAAGGAAAATGTATGGAAAGCTTCATACAACAAAAGCTTCATCAGATAATTATTGTAGTTTCTTTATTTAATACTAAATGTGTGCTGATTCCCAGGTTATCATATTTACAAAAGATGTCACAGCAAAACGAAGACAGATGACGTGACAACAGAAGAAGAAACCAAATCAAAATCATCATCGTCACATGCTGCAACAAATGGAGGATTTGTATCAAATGAGACCAAATAGATCCCACTGTTCCTGCTAGCTAAAAATGTATAATATATATGGTTTACTTAAACTTTTTTTTTACGTTCTGTTGCTTTAAGGAAATATTTAATAGAAGAAGATACTCTACTGATATTTTACAGAAAGACTTTTAAATGATTAATTTATGAAAGATTTCTACTTTAATTACGAACAACAATTATGGTTTCTGCCATAACTGTAGAATCTATTTTTAAAGTTAATTCTCTAAAATATTTAATATTG
>PTEX01000073.1:3428405-3542078 GCA_003342815.1 Eudromia elegans | reverse complement strand
GAAAAGAAAAGAAAAGAAAAGAAAAGAAAAGAAAAGAAAAGAAAAGAAAAGAAAAGAAAAGAAAAGAAAAGAAAAGAAAAGAAAAGAAAAGAAAAAGGATCCGCAGACATCTACTAAGAAAGCAGACATTTGAATTACAGACTCCAGCCACTGTTCCTGCATATCCATCCACTAGTCCCAGCCTCAACACCAACAAGGGGAAATGTTGCAAAAGTGCCTGAAGAGCTGCAGGAGTTGATGTGGAAGATCTGGCATGGCTGGAGGAATCTCCCTGAACATGAACTCAAAACTGAAATAAGCAAGAAATAATGTTTCATTTGAGCAAGTCTGATCCAAATAAAGTTATTGTGCTGTAATAAGTGCTGGGGATGTTAATTTACTCAAAACTAATTTTAAACAGTGCAAATTAACTTATGAATTTTTTTCCCCCTCAGTTTAATAACAATCAACAGTTTTGTATCTTCAGTCTGGGTCATTTAAGTGCTGGAAAGATCAACAGAGATAAAAAGCCCAGGATATGTGTTAGTTTGCCAGTATTAGTTTGCCAGCTGCACAAAGGAGAGGCTGAGGTTTTGAAAGGGTGAGAAATGGTCTCTTTAGCACTGAAAGGGAGGCATGTGAAAATGGAACAAAATTGTCTCCGATTTATCCAGGACTACATTCACCATTTTTCAGACAGAATAATAGTGTTTATAGGGAGTAATATATTTCTGTGGTTTTACGAACTTTTATGAAACTTGGACTTCCTGAATTTTCATGACACTTATTTAGTCAATAACTTTAAATTTTCATTATATAAAGCATGAACAGAAATAACTGTATGTAAGCATACATTATTTGTTTCTGAAAATTCAAGGGTGCATACAGAAAACTTTCTTAAGTATGTATGGAGAAGTTGAGTATAATTCTGGAAAAAAAAACACTGCAATGAAATTTTTGCAGTTGTAATTCTTTGTTGATGCATTCAGCAACATCAGTCCTATAGTTCTTATGCAAAAAAAAATATTTAGAGAACTTCAAATGAAATGACTGAGAGTTTGGCTGATCAAACTGTAGAATTTAAGTTCCAGAGATGTAGCTTTCCACTTCTGCAGAGATATGTCCAATGGTAATCAAAGGATAAATTGCTTCTGTATACCAGATGCAGGAGAATGGGTCTTGAAATGATTCCCAGATCTAAGATACTTGAAGCTGTTTCATTTTCAGGAGGACAGTCAGAGACCTTGTAATGTTCTCCAAAGAGAAAGCTGACACAGTGGGTGCTAGAACATAGCATGTCTTTTTATATAATAAATAATAAACAGAAAAAGGTAGAAAAAATATATTTATGAACGAATCTTAAATGTAAAACTCCACATTCATTGATAAAAGGATAAATTGTTGTTTGTAACATATGCAGGTAAAAGGTTTTTGTGATTATCTTTCTTCCTTTAAAACATAGGCAGTAGAATCTCTTAGGATCACATATTTCTCACATTTTTTCCTGTTCTAAAGCTAAAATAACCCAGATGTTTTTGCACATATTTTACACAGATTTTGAAAATGTATTGAAGAGCAATTTTTTGTTTTCTGTATGCCTTTGTATTTAAAACAACTGTATAAATGCTGAACTGAACACAGTAACTGTTTATATATATTATTTCCCACTAGGGTAATTTGAGGTGAAAAGAACTGCGACTGAATCCTTATATGCAGACCAAGTTTATAATTTTGACATGTAATAAAAGCACCTCAGATTGTGTAAAATGTATATATTTAATAATGACAAGTATTAAATGAACCTGTGATGTCTGATGCCATGTTTGATGGGTGCTTTTTAGTATATATGTGCTTCCACCCTCACAGCTGAAGCCTGTACTTTTTCAAACGCCAGAGTTAAATCTAGCACAGACCAGATGACACAAGCCTTCTGTGCAACAAAGTCGGTTTAAACCAGCATACCATTTTGGAGATTGCCAAACCTCCATATGAATTCTCCATGTGGGGAAGAGCTTCTTTCCCGTGAGGGTGACAGAGCCCTCTAACAGGCTGCCCAGAGAGGTTGTGGAGTCTCCTTCTCTGGAGATCTTTCAAACCCGCCTGGATGCCACCCTGTGCCCCGTGCTCTAGGGGTCCCTGCTGGGGCAGGGGGGTTGGACTAAATGATCTCTAGAGGTCCCTTCCAACCTCAACCATTCTGTGATTTTGTAAAACCTAAACATCCAACGATCAGAGCCTGGACAGCACAGTGCCAGTCACCAGAGCTGCTGGGCTGAGCTATGCCGCAGCAGCACTGTGGACTTTTTAGGGGGAGCTGTGTCCTCTCCCCCAACATGTCCAGACAGATGTTAAGGGCTGATGGCTCTCAACCATATAAGCACCATGGTTCCCAGGCCACGACGGCTGATAGCCTCCAGCCTTGCAGTTTGTCGTCCTTGCTATAGTCCAAAGAAAATCCCTGCTTTGCAGAGATAAATTGGTTCATCTCTTGCATCCTCCAGCATAAACTCCCTTTCAGCACTTCTTTTTAAGTAATCTTCTATGCACTGAAATTGCTGGTTGACAGGACATGATGTATGTGCAATTTAGAAACCCCGTGCAGCCATGTTCACACTAGATAAAAATACACAACAGATACTCAATCCAATTCACCTTTATACTTACTGGTAACCACACATTTACCAATCCAGGCTAAGAAGCTTCATAGTTGCCTTAGCAAATTCTGTTTTAACAAAGCTAATCTACTTCTATATAAAGTGGTTCAAGTCCAGAGATTCTGGGTTCCCTGAATCTTGCTCTGCTGCACATCTGGTTTCAGTCCATTGCAGGCAAAATGAATTGGCTTCTAAAGACAGACATACCCTAAAAGTTGCAGTGACAGCTGAATTAATGCCCAGTTCATCCAAGGATCTGTGGTATGCAAGAGCTGTAAGGATGTAAAATCACACTTGCCCAACCCAAGTTTCTAGCCATATATCTGGCTATATAGACATGCTGCCTAACTGGTGGAGACAAGCACTGCCAAGGACCTACTCATGCCCCTACTCATGCCCTCTCTCTCAAACAGCTAGTGCAGGTTGAGCTGCCTAATGGAACAGCTGATCTCTATAAATTCGATAGAGTTGGCCTAGCTTGCACCAAATACTTATGGTTTTGGAAAAACCTATGGGGAAAAAAAAAAGTGAGATGAAGTACCTTTTTTGTCTTCATTTCTCTTTCTGCATAAAGTCTAATGTGCTCTGAACATGCAGTTTTGTTTCTTTTAACCTCAGTGGTGTCTTTACAATTGAAAAAAACAGATTTAGACTCAAAAATATCTTTGTAATGATTTATACTCTGTACTGTTTTTAATCTTTTGTGAAAATATAACTTATTTTTCAGCTGACCAAAAGACAGGTAGAAAAACTGGTTCTGTCAGACTGTTGTGCTAGTCAGAAGAGAGTGCAGCCTGAGCAGAATTAATAAGTAAATTGATATGTGATCTATGCTACATAAGTTTGTCATTTCAATCTAATCAGGTTATGATATTCAAAAAATGCTATTGTAATCTCTGCTAATTAGAATTATTTTTGTGCTTCTCAGAAGGGAGAAATTAATTTACATTTTGTAGTGGTGCAAACCTAAAACAGCAGTTAGTGTTAACTATCTGCAAAAGCCCAGACCTTCAGTGCTCAATATCTTATGAGGATGCGCCTGTCCTCCCTCAGATCAACCATATTATTCACACACATTCAAACTTAAAGCAAGGATGTTGCCATAGTGCTATAACTAACAAATCTCACTGCATTTTCCAAGTCAGAAATGAAAAGCAGAACAGGTAGGACTCCACTTCTGTTTTCTAAGAAATATTTATTCTGTAAAAGGAGGACTAATGATGTCCTGGTTAAGCTGGACACTAAATTAATTTAAGACATCAACTGAAAAACAAAGTTCTGTTTGCCAGGATGTTCACCAAATTTCAAATTGGAATTACAGTACGTGAATATGGCCAAGCCTTTAAGGACTCCTAATAGGTTTTCTTTAATAGATATGACCTGGTGGATGATATTACTATCTCTTAATTTAGTTTCCATTAATTTAGCCATGAAGAAGCAGCTCCTCATTTCAATATTCATCCTTCCCTCAAAACACACAACCATCCTGGCCAAGAGAAGGTAACTGTCTCCGAAGAACGAGTCATCACATACCTCAGATACCTGGTCTGGGATGGAAACATTGCTAGAAGGAGGCACAGAGATTATGCAGAACTGGGTGTGGGGTTGCCCGCACAACGGCATTTAGTGTGATGTGAGGTGCCTGAGTGTCCAGACTGGCTCTCCTCAGAATTATATAACACAGGAATTTAAAATGCCTGGGAATAATATTTGGGGAGGACAAATAAAAAGGCAATCAAAAATAAACAACCAATAAATAAATACATATCAATGATATTTCATTTGCTCATAAGGAACTTAACTTAAAATGAACCAATGCAAACTGTGTTGCCAATAGCCCTTGAAAGATCATAAATCAGCCTCCTCCCTCAAATAATGAGATTGATTTAAGAGAACATAAGACAGTACAAATAATAAATTGAAGTTAAGATCTTTGTCTTTTGGAGTGCAGATATTTGAGGATTTAGTCATAAAGACAAGACTTTTATCTTTTTAAAAGTTTCTTCAAAATCAATCAGTACAGAAATCTATTGCAATCACAGCAAGTACCTTGAAACTCCATACAAAATGAAAGAAGTTCTTGAAACTGAAGTAAACTCCAATTGACTGCAACAAGGAGTTGACTCAATCCTTCAGACAGCGTACCCCTTGGTTATTATGTATCTTAGGTATTGTTATGTAATATTAAAAACTCTTTTCCAAGTGATCAGAATCTGGTCATGAGTTCCTTATTTCTCAGGGCAGTCTAAGCTAGTACACACTATCCTATTCATTGCAGTTGTTCTGACCCTGGGAATATTATTCATTATATATCCAGTGTTTCCATTCCACACCAATTTAGCATTGCCTCATATTTTACAGATGTAATTTAATTGCAACAGATATGCTGAGTAGATATGCTGATCAGATATCATTAAGTTGTAGATAACCTGATATGTTCTTCAAATATGGTTCCAGACCTTCTGTCTCCTTCCATAATGAGTTTGTTTATTACTCATTTGAGGATTTCATCATAGTTTTTGAAAGCCATTTCCCCCATCTGAATTCAAAATAGATCTATGGGGTCATATTGAGATGCTAAGGCCCTGTTTAAACAGTTAGATGGTATAATTAATTCCCTGCAATTGGAATTATTTTCAAGGGATTAATGAAAATGTCAGGATTACAGGTCATGCTGGTGACCTACTTCTAATGTCAGTAGTAAATCTGCTGTAGGTAAAACGTAAATTTTTTCTACATAGGGTTCTTTTTAAAAAAACATACTCCAAACTCACAAAATAGATGATATCCCACAGGTGATATATAAAAATACAGGTGGTATATAAAAATACACCTATGAGAAAACAGAGTAAAATATATGTGTTACATAGCTGATCACATTTTAGATTTCAAATAGCTATTGATATTTTTTAAATGGACAAAAATCCTGAGAAAAAAAACAGCAAAAAATTTAATATAATTTATTACAAATCCAAAACCATTCAAAAAGAGGTTAAAGTGATGAATTTATAGATCGTGGTTTCATTACTTGTAATTTATAATCTTGGAGATGCAATTCTTGGCTCAGAAATTTTCTAAATCAGTGACTGGTGAAAGGCAAAGGAGCATGTGCACAGGTCTCCAACACTATTACCTTAAGCACTTCTTACTGTCATCACCAAGTCAACTGGAGCTTTTCACTCTCTGTGTTTGTGGAATCATTTTCAATAATCAGTAAATCTAAGGGAAAACAGGCTGCTTACAGATATCACAGAATCACAGATTGGTTGAGGTTGGAAGGGACCTCTAGAGATCCTCTAGTCCAACCCCCCCTGCTCCAACAGGGACACCTAGAGCACGGGCCACAGGGTGGCATCCAGGCCCTGCCTATTGAAAAGGAATTAAAAATAACTGACTCCATGAATAGCAGTAAGTAGAAAGACAAAAGAATAAATGCTGAAACCCTTAAAGGATTGATGGAAGTGATGGGAAAATTCAAGAGAAATTAATTTTTGATCAGATGTCCATCTATCCATAGAGGCACCAGACATTGCACGGATGTCTTTCTTTATATTCTGTACGGCCTCATCCATTCTGCTGGATCTTTTTCAGAATTTTTCTACAGCAACCATTTGTAGCAAAAAATAAAAACCTCCCGCAGTTAGAAAGCATAAAACAGCTGGAACGTCTACAACATCAAAATCACTTATTGCCTCTGGAGCATCACTGGGATATGGTCAGAATAGTTATTACAGCTCATATGTCCAGATGTAGCAAATCCTCCCTAGGTCTTTACAGACACAAAGCAGGACACACTGCCGTGCTGTTAAGGGTGTAGGTGGTGCGATTGCACGGTGTGGGTGGTGAGCACTCAGCTGTGTTTGATGGGGCTGGGAAGCTGCAGTCCAGCAGTGGTAAATAGAGAGCAACGTTTCACTCCCTCCCCACCAGACTGCACCAGTTTTGCTCTGATGAGAAACAGAGCAGGAGGATGAGCCCATCCCACTCTTTATGCTTACGTTTCTTCACTTTGGTTTCTCCAGACTAAAACCAGGCTGCAAGCCACTGCATAGGCCTGTGCAGCCAAGAATATACTGGGCTCGGGCACAGCTTAACATGTCAGCAGAGGTGCAACTTTAGCTATGGCTATGCTAATAAACAAATTAAGTTAGAGATTGGTCAAGTGGCAGTATCCTTCTTACATGCATGTAGCAGAACTGTCTTCACCCGTAAGGAGGACGGCCACGTTTCAGACCAGCTGCCTCCTGGCACACGCTCCCCGTTAGCCCTGCCCCAGCACCATCTCGGAGCGTGACAGACCGTGGGAGCCAAGGCCGTGCCAGGAAGGGTCCAAACAGGCAAACACAGGCAGCTGTGAGACAGTCGTCAAACTGGTGCCTCATCCTGGCTTATTTGCTTAAAGATGTAGCCATAAGTGTCCAAACATGTGGTCTAGAGGGTTTTGTTTTGTTTGTTTGCTTTCCTTCACAACTCAAACCTGTCTGTTTTAAGTGGGATCAAAGAATTCGGGGTAAGGACCTTATACTTTTCGTTATTATTTCCTTGTAGACCTGTGGCAGCTCTGACTCATGCTGTTAATGATAAATTAAGCTTTAACGGAGTAAACGCACTCCAGTTCAACAGTTTCCCCCTCTGTGGAACAGAGCCTTCATTTATACAAAAAAGGAACATGGTCCTTTCAAGTGTGCAAGAGATGTTTGATGTAATAATGTTCTTTATTTTTAACAATTTGAACTTGGAAGCATTTAAACTGAATCTCAAACACTTTTATTTTTTATGGTTAGAAAGCTAATGACTACTGAAGGGAGTGAAAGTAAACACCGAGGTTAAGTTTTCAAAGAAGAATGTCTACTTTTTACGGTGCTATGAAGGCTGGTTGTATTGCATGAGTCACTTGTGTTTAACTGCGGGGGACTACAGAGGCAGGTTCAGGGGTGGTGAGCTGCCTTGAGGCATGCTCTTTCAAAAGCCTGTTTTCACATGTGTAGGGGATTATGGAGGCACCTCTGCGTGGCCTACACGACAGAAAAAAAGGATATCCTGACAGTGTAAGAAGAGGATGATCGGTGCTGTGAGACTACTCGGTCAGATCTATAAACTTCTAAATGGCATCTTCGTCATTTAAATGCAAAATGAGAGTTTGTACTTAATGCAAAACCATGCAGCAAAATTCCCTGAGCTCCAGAAACACCTAAATTTTTACCTCAGTCATTTCAAGTAACGTGTGTGGGCAGACTCCAAAAGCGCTTCTTCCTTTATAATACTATTCAGGTCAGAAACAAGTTTACTCCAAATCCAAGTCAAGCTGGAGGAATAAGGTGTTTCTGCACCTGCATCTCCAGAGGGGCTCAGTCTAATGGTCATTTCCTGAGCAGTCCTTAGCCATGTCCTGGAGGAACAGGTAATTTCTGCTGTGTTTTTTGGGTTTTATTTTTGTAATGCGTCTGTTGCTGACGACACATCTTGCCCTTTCCTTCTTGGTGTACATTAGCCAATTCACCCATGCTGCAGGGTGGCAAAGTTCAATTTCCTCTTCTGTCTAAAGAGATTTAAAACACATTTCCCAATTCCTTAGAAAGAGCTTATCCACATTTTTTTTTTATTATTCCACTCATGCTCGGTGTAGCTCATCATCCATAGCACACAGGCTGTGCAACAACCTGCCCTTCACAGTTCTGCTCTCGACTGGCTTCCGGCGTGTCATGTCCTTGAGGGGCTGCCTATTATCAATAGCAAAAGTCCTGTCCTGCAAATAGATAGCTCAATGACTTTCCCTGGAGGTGATACAACTGCTTACATTCCTGTTTTTCAGTTGAAGGTTGAAATAAATATCCAATACAGAGAATAGTGTTTAGGTACATTGGGGAGAGTACAGAGCACTCTGTAGTGGATCCCCACCAAAATGACTGAACGGAGCCAGCATAATATGTGGGGTTGAATTTTGATTATTAATCCCCAAACTGAATACAGAAGAAAGGATTGTATCCTTTTAGAAGAATATTTGCAGTCAGTATTGAGTACAGTAACACAGGCTTGCAAGGTAATTAACAGAGTAGAGACACGATCCTCTGTCCCTGGAGCTGCCAGGGAAGAATTCAGTCCTGACGCTTCAGCTCCTTGAACATTCCAGTTTGACACTGCGAGTTACCCAAGGTGTGCAAGCCAGTGCTGCTGAGCAATGAGGTGGCCAGGGAGCACATATGAGAACCGGGCTTCAGTTCATCTACACTGTTCACCTCTTTCCACAATACACTGCTCCCCACAGCAGCATGGACACAGATCAGTCTCTGCTTCTTTTTCTTTTAATAGTATGTTCTTAATGGGAAGACTTCCTTCTGAATGTATAAAGATGCCTCTACATCACACTGAGATTTGTCTGAGCATGTACTAGTCCCATCACCAACACCGTATGCACTCATCTCTCCAGAAAATCAACCTTATGTCCACAGTATATACCAGCAGCGTGCCAGACTTTAGGTAGATGAGGCCACATATCATGCCACATGTTCAGGCTGCTCACAGGAGAGCTCTTCTGTCCTACAGCATAAAAATCTCCAGCTAGGGCCACCAAAAAATGTTGTACGTACCCCAGGAGTATACACATGAGTTCATTAGTAGGTATATGCACAGAGGGCATCATAGGGAGAGAAAAAAGAATAAAGAAGACAGATAAAGGAAGAAGAAAGTTGGTAAAAGATAAGCAACCACATTAAATATTGACTGGAGCAAGAACAAGAATAGAAAGGAACAGAAATGTGTTTAACAAAGAAGCACAGATATGGGAATTGCAGCATCCCTACTGCAGCCAGGGAGAGCTTTGAAATAAGGCTGAGAGAGACATTTAAGATTTAGAAACAAGAATAGGAATAAGGAACAGGAACAAGAGTTTTGGGGGGTTTTTAATACTTTATTACTAACAGCAAGAGCTGCAGAAGAAGGAATATTTTTCAGTCTCCTTCCACGTAACTTTTTCTTTCTGAAAATTTTCTCCTACAATGCAAAGACCAAAATAGTTGTCTAAGTACCAGCTCCAATATTTCTCATCAGAACATAAACTTAAATGAACCTTCTGTCTTCAGTGAGAGTTCAGAACACACGGCTGAAATCAAATAGGGTGTTCCATACACTTTTACCGGGGAGTCTCATCTTTACTACTCCAAAGATAAAAATGACTTTTCTTATCAGAAAAGAGACAGCAGATAAGAGACAGGAGTTCATCTAAAAGATATGCACTTTGAATGAGCGACTGAGCAACAGGCACTGCAAACACTTAGAGGAAAATAATTTGTTTTTCCCCTTCAGTCTAAACTTATGGCTAATATAAGATTTGCCTAATTCAATTCTTTTAAATAAACATTTTAATTAATTTGTCTCTGTACTATCAGTCACAACTTATATTTATTTGCATCAGTACAAGTTCTGTCTTTTCAGCCTGTCATTAATTTAGTTGGTTAATATGAGGCAAAAAAAAGAAAAAATATGAGATATACTTTAAACAATTTTATGCCACATACTGTTTCACAGTGATTGACTTGTCAAAATAGTTGAGTAGTGTTGTTTTCCCTTGTTTCCTTATAAACCTGTGTTATGTGGTTGTTGCAAATACAGTTAATATATTCCCAGGGTAAAGTTCAGAAAGCAATGTAAGCACATCTAAAATGTTCTATCCTGATTTTGTAAAGCTCTCATTAAATTGTAGCCTGTACAAATTGGTGCTCCATTTCATTTCACCTGTGACATTGAACCCACACTGACAGATCTCACTTTTGTCCGCAGAACTTTTGTCTGTCTCCACAGAGATGTCCATAATTTGAGAATTCCAATTTTTACTATCCTGACATCAATAATTGAAATCTATTACTGTAGTGTATATTTATTTAAATCATTTCCTTGATCTGTTTACCTGGATAATAGTAGTTACTCCACTTGTTGATATATTGAAAAAAAAAAAAGTGGTCATTTTCTTTTCAGCACAATATGAAATTGTGGCTTCAAAAATTAAAGAGTGAATTCCATCCATATCATATCCTATGCCACCAGACTAAATGAGCCCAATTTTAAAGAAGAATTTGAGGAACTGTGGATTTAAACTCATAGGTCATTTGAGATCTGGCACTTAATATTTTAACTGAAAAATAATTACCATCCTGCGGCATTTGTTCTTCCTTCCTCCAGTCTAAGCTAATTTGTTTTCCTCCTGTTTTTCACTCTATGTCCTGTCTATGTTAACGTTAAACTTCTGAAACCATGTGAAACATTTACAAATAAATGTGACAAACTCACATTTAACCTGACATGTCACAGGAGTGGGATAGCTATGCTCCCGAATTATGTTTTCTATAATCAGCTCCTAAGAGAAGACAGTTTCATTGCATTCTGGCATAGTATACCAGAATAAAAAATAAATAATAATAATCAAAAGAACAGAAGACCAGAAATATTATTTACTGTGAAATGTGTGAAAAAATATTGCATCTTTGCACAGATTGTTCTTGAAAACTAACATCAGAAAGATAAAAGATGTTAAGGTGGAGTTTAAAACTAGATCTTAATTGGTTTAATTTTTAGCTCTGAACAGCACAGATGTTGGCATATTGTTAAACTATTCTATTAAAGGGACTTTATTTGCCTACCTTAATAAAATCATCAGCCCAACTTCAACGTCACGTAGAAACAAGTATGCAGAGTACTCCCGACTTCCTGGATGCACGCTTGCCAGCGTGGCGGTTGTTTGGGACAAAAGTGCCCTTTGGACTGCCTTAAAATGCAGGAAGTCCTCTGGCACGTCTGTCTTCATGGCACTGGGGAAGGGCCTCTCTGCTCTCCTTGGGGGAGACAGCTCTGGTAATACTTCATTTGGCTTCGCTGGAAATAGGGCCAGTGCATAGTATTAAAGAAGCTGGGCCAGGGCCAGTTCTCAGATCCTGCACACAGCACATCACAGATTGTATTCACATTGTTATTACTTTTTTTTTTTCTCCAAAATGAAGTGAGGAGGTCCTAATTGCCTGTCTGTGCACTTAAACACTTCTATTTTAAGGCTGAAGCCCAGATTTCTGTATTATACCCTGTCTTTCAAACAATAGCTTGGTACTGAAGGGTGGGAAGAAAAGCCCTCCGATGATAGCACGGACTAGTGGGACGTGCAGCCATCGTGTGGTCACAGGTGACCAGGCCTCTCCTGCTTCCATCACAGGTGTGACTAGCACTCTGTGAGGTGCTCGAATCTGTCAACCCTAGTCAAAGCTATTATGCAGAGAGATCCTGCCGACATAAGTGATTCCTCCCTTGCCCCTTCCCCAAAAGTGTCCTATTTTCTTGCATTGTGCAGCCAGTGAGTGTTCCCGTAAGACTCTCCTTGCTTTCAGAGAGTTGTCAAAGCCATCTTCAAATGTTACGGCATTTCAAAGGTAGAAAACAGTATTCTGCGTTAAAAGGCTTGTTCATTTCTTGGCCATTCCCGAAAAGAAAGAGCACATTGGTACAAATTTCTTTGTATTTCTCCCAGACAGTGTGTTTACTGTATTCCCTGCTATTTCAGTCAGTTAGATTTTGTGTAGTCCTTCTACTGCTATAAATATTCTTTTATTCCATCCTACAACAAAGCCCATTTCACACAATTCTCTGTTTTGCCTGCCAGTCTCCTGTAGCAGAAAGGACTCCCGTGTCGCACTTCTCATGTTGTGGCTTCAGTGAATGATTCTAATAAAGATTGTCTCCATCTTTAAGCAAGCTTGATCATGTGTACTCTCATTTGCAGGTTCACGGGAAAACAGACCCGATCATAGCTCGTACATAATATAGCCAGCTCCACTAAATTCATGGGAAAAACCTCATACACTGCATTTTTGAAGACTAATTTGTATACAGTGACTGCCTAAAATGCATTTGTTGGTTTAGAGTATGGGGGGAATTCATAATTCCATGGAAGGAGACAAGATGTATGCTGTTGACCAAAGTTATTGTAACATAAAAACATCTCAGAGAAACTTTGAAATGTACATTCAGTTAATTTCAGGTAATATTTATGCTTGTATTTGCCCCCCGACTTGGTGACTGCTGAGTATTACTTTCTGACCTCCAGGTAAGATTGAAATGAGCGGCAGGCTTTTTGTCCTACCTACCCATCCATGGGGCCAGCTGCTAGGTGTCTTTGGTAGTTTGATTAAATAAATTTTGTCTATTATAGAGATCTATGTTACTCGTAGTATTCTCATCTCTTCTGCTCACTCCCTATGATGAATCACATATGTAAAAATATGTGCTAGCATGTGGGGCTTATGTTCTGTAATAACACCACAAAATATCTGTTTTATAATGTAAGAAAGACAAAGGTTCTAATTACTCACCCGTGTTTTTCCAGTCCTGAATTCCCATAACTTTTCAAACAATAAAATAATAATTTGTTTTCAGGAAAGAAAACAAAAGAAGATAAGATTAGAAGTGAATTAATGCAAGAATATTATTAATTGGGTTTTTTTATTATATTACTCTGTAATTTAAATACATTTTGAACTATATTTAGTAACTATAAACTTATTAGATGAAAAGAGCAATAAAATGTTGCTGCAAATTACAGAATATGTACTTAATACTGACAGCTCCCAAGACCATAAGCCCACAGCAATTTGCAAGATGGAAAAGTTACAGGTCAACAAGGCCTAAATTAGTACGAGAGGCTTGCAGAAGACACAAATAAAAAGCGCTACTTCTTTTTATACTATACTGCAGTTTCTTTCTAGCTAATCTTATTGTATATTTCTTTTCCCAGACACTCGTACGCAAGTTAATGTGATTGCAGGGCTAGATGCAGAGCAGTGGAAAGGAAGCTGTGCACAGCAAGTGTCACTTAGCCGCCACCGCTAAGACGTGTGACAGTCACCTTCACAGCAATGAATCCACCTTTATCTCCCACTGCTCTTGGGGGCTCTTTTTGGACTCCATTCCTAAATGTCCTTGAATGCAATGTCATGCAGAGGAATTATATAGACTAGAATTTCATGCTAGGTTACTAGACAGCATGGCAGTACGTATGTGATGGCATATGCACCTCAGAGAAGTCATTTTGAATTCTATCTATCTTATCAGCCTATATAGTGCTGTCATTGCTGTGACTTCTGAGCATTTAATTAGCATAGGTAATAATCTACAAAGGTTGCAGCACAATAATGTTTCTGGTTTGTCCCATTGCTGGTGATTTGGAGACTTTGCTGACCCAAGCAGCAGGAATGTCTTTGGGAGTGTCTTTAAATTTCCGTGATCTGTGTCCTGAAGATCAGTTTCCCATGCCCTCTTTTTTTAACTGCTATTTTCTTTTCTTCCACTGCAGCAGCTACCACTGATACCTTTCCATGAGAAAATGAAATATATTCTCTTTCAAGAATGTAATTACCAGAAGTAAAGACCTTTGCCCGTTCATAGTACCATCCAGCCGTGCCCAATACACGCTATGACACGACAGCGAACGTCTTCAGGTAGGCACAAACAGCCTTCTCCAGCCCTCATCCTAATTGCATCCAATGCAGATCTGCTCCCAAAGCCCAGGAAAACGTCCTATAACGTGATGCCTGAGCCTGGCACAAGGGCACAGAGGGTTCGACCGCCTGGCATTGAGGAGAGCTTTCTGTGGGATGGCACAAGCGGCTGCAGAAATCAGACCACTGGCACTTAACGTCACACACTGAGCTAAGGCGGAGGGAATGCGAGCAGGCCCATTCCAGCCCAATTAGATTTTATGTTCACAGACCTGTCCTTCAGAGATTTTGTTTTTGTCTTTCGTACTAATTGGCCAAAATAATGTGAATCAGATCTGATCGAAAACATTTAGTGTTCACTAAATGAGGGAAAGTTGAGAGGGGGAAGGTCATTCATGTAAAGGTGTGATACACTCACTAAGAGCCAACTTGCTAAAGGGTTATTCCTTTAAATGGCCAAGTTAAATAAGATACAACTGGTGCTAAGTCAGGCTCCAAGAGCTCCCAGGTGTGGGCTTATGAATGCCTGGAGGAACAGGTTAGCCTCAATTGCATCTTATTTAACTTGGCAATTTAAATGGCAAAACTCCTTTCTAACTTGGCTCTTGCTTCATATATTGCACCTTTATGCAGCTTAGCATCATTTCTAAAGAGGATTTCTTTTTCTACATGTTAATTAGATATTGCCATATGTGTGCACATATCAGCACACACACACATAAAAAATATATTCATATATAAGATGTCACCAAAAATTCACATGTGCTAAGTAAAAGTCTGCTGACTTCAGACACATAACCTATACTAAGACTTCCAGTACCAAATGAATCAGTTTTCTTAAAGTAACAGCTGAACTCTCAACACAGGCAAGAAGAGCAAAAGGTGCAATGAAGTTTTCTAGAAAAAAAGAGATCTTATCCTTAGAGAAAAAAGGAAATGTGCTTGATTTGTTGCTCTTGTTATCTGATGATTCTTTTTGTTTGTTATTGGAACATTTTTCAGTAGCTTAAGAATCAAATGAATCATCAAATAACAAGAATTTGGGTTTCCAGTTTTACTTCATATCCTGATATGCCCTGGGCAGGTTCACAGGGATGTACTAAGGACTGATAGAGACAAATTGTTCAGCTAAGGTTGCATTGTATAGCTGTTCTCCATCATCAGAACAGGAAAAAAAAAAAAAAAAAAAAGATTGGAGAGCAAAAGGTGTGGGAGCTAAAACCTCCCTAGTAAATCCATCCCTTACAGTTACACAAATGAAGGTGGAAATCATCCCTTTCTTATCCTTGTGACTTAGCTGTTTATCGTGCTGTGATATGCAATGAACCTCCACTACTATTTACTACTTTGATAACTGTTATAGGACAGTAATAAGAAAATAATCAGGTGTGACTTGATCTGCATGGATTTTTTTCTGGACCGCTAGCCTCGTTTTCCCTCAAATTTCACACCTTATGTTCTTAAATATGAGAGGTGAAATTAAAACAATTTGATTTCAAAAGAAACACTTTTCTCTCCAAATTTCCATCCTTTTTTAGGTAATATAAATAAAAAATGGACAAACATTTTCATTCAACATTGATTCAAAAGAAAGAGATGCACGAAAGGAGAAAAATGCGTTGAAGGGCTGGAAATAAGTGTGTTTTCTAGGAGACATAAGCTGCACACCTTGGTTCTGAAATTCTCGTGTTGGTCTGTGTCTTCATTATATATCAAAGGAGAAAGACAAATTTCAGTTCTCCACCTTTTCCAAGAAGGTGGATAACAGATTGATGACACTACTGCACGCATCTCTTGCTGTTAAAAAAGCTACCCTGCAGTGAGCTGCCTCGCTACCTTCTCCTCTTTTAATCATTAATATTCAACCACTACATTTTTCAAAATATGCTTTGAAATCATTGACTGACAATGAGCTTTCCCCACGTTTCAAAGCAGTGACGGGTTTCAGGGCAGGGGCAGTAATCTTTTCTTGTAGAAATGTACCTCATGTATGTATGATATCACACATACAAGTAGTAAATTGAGCAGCTTATGCTTCCAGTCCTACTGAAGACATTACATAACATGAATGTAACTCTAGTAAGATAAAGTGCAGGATTTCATTACCTTTCATCATGCTTTATTGCATTACCCGTATCATCATTGATAATCCCTCCTATCAGCATAATTGCCAGAATAATGCTCAATTACAAGAGGCTTCAGATATCGATTATTTGCTTAGGTGGGCACATGGAGCCATTGTAGCTCTCAACCTGAACTTTGCGTATAGCACAAGGAGCACGACAGTAAAGAAAGGGATTTCCAGCAACCACCTTCTGGAGCTGGGAAGGAAGCAGACTGGAAACAACTTAGGCAAGCTCACTATAAATCAATAAAGAAAGGAATATACCTGAAATTGTTGCTGTGTAGAAATCACAAATTCCAACATATATTTAGGCTTCATATTTATTTATTTGGATGTAAGTGTGCTTTTATTTCCTTTTAAAATATAGCTCAAGGAGAATGAAGTAGTAATATTGCTGCCAGGTTTCTTTTATATAACAGTTTCCTGAAATAGTTGTCTCTTTTAGTGCTTCCTTCTATTATCCATGAAGGCAATGGAGGAAGAAAAATCTCAAAAGGCAGGAAAAGAAATAAATAATAACCTTGCCAAACATATTGACTGGTATTTTGATACCTCAAAACCATAGTGATGAAGCATAATGATTCTACATTTCTTCCAGGATATTTAGCATAACATTTCACATGTCTGTTGGGGATACCTAAATAATGTGTCTTAATTAAAAAGCTCATTTCCATACTAATTTTGTTTCTGAATCAGTATCTTGAAGCTTATCATCTAAGAAATGTTAAAACTCTAGTAGACTTCAGTATGAAAAGCCAGCAGCACAAGCTTCCTTGCATATAGCAGGAAAAGTCTTATTATATTATACTAACTTGAAACTGAGGATTTTTACTATGCATCTTTCTTTCTTTCAAGTCCTATATCATAACCTTTAGAAAAGCAAACTATGCTGAAAGTTTAATAGCTTTTAGCTATTTCAGGTATAGTAAGCACTATTTATGCTGTAAAGTTATTTTATTTAATGTTCCACAACCTTTAAGAAGCTCTAAATAGAGTTAGCCTGACATAGATGTGAGCATAGGCAGGAAGTAAGGAAATGGCAAATTCAAAAGTGAAAAAAACCTCTGGGGTTGCTAAGGCTCATGAATCCACTGCTGATTGTTCCAAATTCTCTAAAATTTTATTTAAGACCAACTCACACTCTTGCATGATTCATTAAAAATAGGCAAACTGTAACTTTTGATAATTCAATGTACTGAGAGATATTTAGAGAAGCAGCAGGTTTTCCTATGTGATTTTAGTATGGTTAGCAAAATGATGCCATGAATCTGAAGGGATCTTCTGATATATTTAATTGTATAAACAGAAATGAAAGAGAAATGTTACTTTTTATCACAAATAGTTTGTGAATGAGCAGCCAGGCACAGTATTTTTTATAATATTGCTGAAAGTTGGGGTTTTTTTTCCATTTTACTTGTCGCACAGTTTGCTTAGCTCCACTTACGGAACTGTTCAGCACTGAAGTTTGTGGCATCTCTGAGTATCTTCAGGATATGCAAGTGTGTTAAATCAGAGAGCCGTGTCCTTGTATATATCAAATTCAAACACTGAAGATACTTCACATCAAGTGGTAAAAGTCATGAGGCATGGAGAGAGCCATCTGTTTCTCATATTTTGAAAGAGGCTCTGAAAGGGAAGCATTTTTTCATTGAACTATGAGCACAATTTCCACGAAACTGCAACGTGTGCCCAAAGCAAGCGAAAGCTGTCCTTGGGATGCTCGTCGTTTGAACTCCTCTGATAAGGCTGGAGGTAAAACAATGTAGCTAGTTTGGCTATTAGCAAATTACATGTCAACCCTCCCATTAATTCCTGCACACCCAGACACGCAGTGTTTGTGGGAAACGCAGCTTGGAGCCCTGCCACAGCTCTGCGGTGACAGTGAGAGACTGCGGATGCCAGGCCGAGGAGGAGTGCTAGAAATAACACCTGCTCTCCTTCAGATGTAGATAACTGTGTGAGAAAACTGTGACAGCTGTTACAGATATGGGACATAGCTCTGATGGATAAGAGCGCTCAGAGGGCAAATTTTGCTTTAGCAGCTCTGAGAACATTTGATATCTTCCATGGCGCAGTGCAGCACGAGATCAAAGGCAAGCATCTTCTGGAAATCCCTCTTTGTCAACAACACACTCAGATGGTCTTAGTTTTTTTGAGGAAATTAAAAAGAAAACAGAACCTAACTTATCTGTTCCCATTGCTTGGCAAAGACCTGGTGGGAGATTCCCACGGAAAAGGAGTGGATGTTTGCTATGTTCTGTTCTGCCTCCCTAACAGAAAGGCCCTGCTGATTTTTCAGCCGTTCTAGACATAACTGTCTTTTCAGAAATGTTACAATAAAATATTTGCAGAGAAAGTTAAAAAAAATAGTAGGTAGATCTTTACGGCCACTAACTCCTCAGAATTTCACACGGGTATACTTAAACGTTAGGCCTTATATGGATCTCACAAGGAAAGCAGCTCTGGCTTTTCATGAAGATTTGCAGCCTTGATTCATTCTTTTTATAGCTATGCAGGATTACATATTGTTTACATATTCTTATTATCTATATACATTATGACAACCATGGTTCCTAGAGTATTATATTTATAGAAAATGTTACCATCCACATCTATAAGCTGTGCAGCGAGTAAGGCAGTACCTTTACATAATATTGCTTCACCTTTTGTAAGAAAGAATATTTTACAGAGATTTTTGCTCTAATAGTGATAGAACTGAGAGCTAATGTAAGAGCTAGTAGCATCTTTTGAATTTGTTAGGTAAAGGTAAAGAAAATCCTAATGCCTTTGTGTATAGCATATAATCCTAATATTATCCAGAAAAAAAACCTTTTTCTTTTATTCCCTTTTAAGGGATAAATTCATCTGATAACCTCTAAGGTTAAGGACATTAGAAAGCGTGTTAAACATTAAGCAGCTGACAGCATTTCAAAACCATCATCACTATAAGAGTTGTAACAGGATTCTATAAAAGCTACAACTAAACTGAAACTAGAGCAAGAGTCAGAATTGACAGGTGAAAAAGTAGAAAGATCCTGAAATTGTTTCAAATCAAAGCAAAGTCTGATTTTAAAGGAAAGATAAATTTAACATTAATGAACTACATTTCCATGCTAATTTAAAGCCTAATCATCCACGCAGCAGCCTGAAGAGCTGTTTTCACCTTTGTATTCCCACATACTCACAAAACACTCATCCTCCCCTTTATACTGTAAAAAGCACTATTCTAATGGGCTGCAACACAGTCACTCGCACAATTTCTGACATTTAAACGAAAAATTATATAAAGCTGATGATGCCAATGCTGATCATGTTGTAAAACCACACAGAGCCAGAGCCGAGCTCAAGCTTACTCTGGGTGGGGCCAACCTTGAGGTATAGGGACATGGGTCACTGTGCATCACATGGCCTGGAGCCTCAATCACTTTCCAAGCTGATGTAGATGGAACCACAGATATTCCAAAGCACAGTGCTCGCTGCTTATGTGTCTATGTAAATATAATGCTTGGAATTTATTACTCAATAAACCCAGACCCAAAGGTTACTATTTAAAAGACAAGTTAGTCAAAAGAACACTTGCAGCTGACACAGAAGTTAAAACTTGTGTTTATGAAAGTTTCATCTTGTTACTGTTATATGAAGTGATGAGTGTTTTCAGCATAGCTCTTTCCTAACAAAAAAAAAGATCACCGTTATAGAATACTATCATCACAGCTGGTATGAACTGCAGGCCTCTGTTTTGTTTTGAATTATACCAGCTAGGTCATTGTACTGGTGGTCATTACTCCCAGTTTACATCTCTTATGACGAAGACAGAATTTAAGGAAAGCAAACTATGGAGATCCAGTTGTGATAATTATTCACCACCTGAAGATCTGTCTGTGCTGAGAGAATCCCACGACTTTAAATGATATTTATTGCCACCTAGCTATAGCAAATCAACTATATGGTTATGCTTTGTCTCAGGATTTCCCTTCTGTGAAACAATTTCCACAAAGGTTATATAAACTGTGTTACATGGAGTAGTGGAACAACCGAGTCAGTGTCTGGTTGTTATTTAGAAAATCTGAATAGAAGATATACAATAGAAGCAATAGGAAAGGTCTCTTTCCTATTAAAGGAAAGGCTAAGGAGAGATTGAGCCCATTGTTTAATGAAGTAGGGATCTAGTGATAAACAACAGAGAAAAAGCTGAGGTCTTCAGTGCTGGTTTTGCTTCAGTTTTCTCTGGCAATGCTTGTCCTCAGGCCTCCTAGCTCCTCAAGCTTCTGAAAAGTGTTTGTAGGAGTAAAGCAGTAGAGGAAGAAAGAGTTAGGAAGCACTTATCCCACCTGGACATAGACAAGTGAATGGAATCAGATAGGGTCCTGGCTGGTGTCGTCATGGGACACCTCTCTAGTGTGTTTGAAAGGTCATGATAATCAAGCAATCCAGTTGCTACTGACTGTCAAAAAGGCAGGTGAACCATCTTCAAGAAGGGCAAAAGAGAGGATCAAGGGGCCTGGTCTCAATCCTTGGGAAGGTGATGAAATGCCCTCTCATAAGCCATTTCCATGCGTAGGAAGAACAAGGTGTCTGTGACAGAAAACTTGAATATACCAAAGGCAAATCAAGCCTGAGTAAACTGATTGCTTTGCATGATGAAGTGACTGATGGCATGAACAAGGGGAAAGCAGTGGTTTGGTGGCATGCTTTGACTTTATCAAGGCCTTTGGCACTATCTCTGTAGTGTCCTTATCATAAGATTAAGGTGATTAGTTAATGGTCTGGATAAATGACAAATAAAATGGGTGGAAAAACAGTTGGACTGCTGGGCACCAAGAGTTGTGATCAGTTGTGATGCAAAGTTCAGCTGGTAGCCAGTAGCTTTTGGGCCCCAATGGTGTTTGATGTCTTCATTAATGATCTTCACAAAGGGCACTCTCAGCAGGTTTACAGGTGACACCTGGGCTGCTATTCAAAGAGCTTTGGACTGGCTGGGGGACAACTGTCTAGGAAGTAGCTCTGCAGAAAAGGATCTCAGGAGCCTGATGCACAACAAGCTGCCCATGACTCAGCAATACGCTATTGCAGCAAAAATAAAGTCAATCAAATCTTGGGCTGTATCAGCAAAGGTGTAGCCAATAGGTCAAGGGAAGTGATCCTCTCTATTCAGCATTTGTGAAAACACATCTGGAGTATCATGTCCAGTTTGGGGTTCCTCAGTACAAAAAAGATATGGACATGCTGGAGCAAGGCCAGCAGAGTGCTACCAGGATGGTCAGAGGGCTGGAACATATGAGACAGGAGGAGAGGGTATGTTCAGCCCTCAGAAAAGAAAACAAAGACAAGATCTTATTACTGTCTACAACTAACTTATTAGAAGATAGAAAGAGAAGTTGGAGCCCGTCTTTTCTCTGAAGTGCATGGTACAGGGAGAAGAGAGATAGGACACAAGTTGCAATATGGGAAATTTGAATTAGGAAAACAGTTCTTACCATGAGGGTGATAAAACACTGGAGAGGTTGTGTAGAGATGCTATGAAATTTCTACTGTTGGAGATCCTCGAAACTCAAATGGACATAGCCCCGAGCAACCTGATCTGTTTAGACTTTCTCTGACTTCTAGAGATCCCATCAAATCTAAATTATTCTGTGACTGTAAGATCTAAATAGGACAGCTATACTGTATTTCTGGGTCCACTAGCACATTACTTCACTATTCCTCCTGGGTGTGGACCAATATAATCTGGACAATGTGCTCTCCCACATTCCCCATAGTAAACAAACATCATCAGTTTGCTGATCCTGACATTATTTCTTTACTCCCATCACTAACAGCTTGTATACACTAGTTAGTTAGAAATCTTGGGGCACACAAGGAATTTTAACATTGCTCCTGATGCTCTAATTTGTTGGCCTTTTACTTGCACTTGATTTAAGCAGTTTTATTGGGATTATCAGCTAAAAGCTAAGCATCAAATCTATGCCTCAGGTTTCCTCTGTAGTTAGGTGAAGCAGGTAAATGTTCCCAGATAATGGTTCCTCCCATCTCTGGACAAAATCTGGAGTAATCTAACTGTATTGATTAAACAGAGAGCCAAGGTTGCTAACTCAACCTAAACACCTACCTAGTAGATTGGAAGTCACATGAATAAGTATTTGAGTTAAAAGACTGTTTTTCTTAACAGTCTATGGAAAGATATGAGTTTCTCTAGAGCGAGTCTGAGGCACAATTCTAGGCAGCTGCCTGAATTACATTCTGGAGGATCTTACTGCTCCAGCTACCATACAGAAGAGTTGAGGATTTCAGCATGTTCCAAAGAAGTGGAATACTTTCCCTGATCTCTGATTCTTTTCTAACTTCCAAGGAAAAGTTCATAATTAAGATATATAATGATTTAGCAGCTTTATGGTTGTTCAGGACTCTGCTTCTATCGTGACACCTGGATGAGATTCAGGCAAGTTCACACTCCCATCTTACATGTGTGACTCAAGACGGTGTTTTTGGCAGCCTGCCTTCTGCTGCGACACTGGTGTGAGATTTCCAGTAGATGGAATTGCCCTGCTTGTTATTACCTGAGTGACTGATGCTGTTATGCAATTAAACCAGTCATATTTGAAACACACATACGCTCCACAGCTTTGATTTATTCTCTCCTATGAGGTTGAACTGCAGAGACCACACAAGAGACAGATGGCACTGCCGACAGGATGGGAAAGCTGTAAGAGAAGACATTGTCATATTGTTAATATTTTATTTCATGTGAATACTTTAATTTGTGTTAATACTCTAATTCATTTAGTTCACTACAAATTGTAGCACAAATTTACTGTTTGTTTGGGGTTTTTTTCCTGAAAGCTGAGGTTAATACACCCAGATCTCACCCCACTGAAGTCCACTACACTCTTATACATTTGACAAACTGTCATTCAGCTAAATCAGATATGAGTATTTGATCTCCTAGCACCTAAACTCTGTCCTGTGTTTCTTATGATGGCATGGAGTCTGGCTTTGCTCTACCTGCAAGCAGAGCTTCTATTTCCTCAGTCTCTAAAAGAGCCAAATATTGACACAAAATGTTTTCTACTTGGTTGGCTCAATAGCTAACCACGTGTTATATTTTCCTTTTACTCAAACCTTAAATTTAGCTGCAACTGTATGCAATTTCAGCTGCTGAAATGTTATTGGTGAAAAAACTGGGAAAGGAGAATTAGGGGTTTAGATACTGATAATGACTGACTTTCCTGAATGTCTGCTTAAATGTCAAACTAGAAAGATCTCAAGTGTTTCAAGAAACTGGAATTCAGTTTCTTCTTCTTTTTATTTTTCAAAATAGATATTCAAATTTGAAATTATTTAACAAGTCATTTTTTATGTTGTAAACATATGCTTCAAACTTTTTATTTAAAAGCTCCATGATCTATATCTTTCCATGCACTATATGAAAAATATAGTTGATAATATATATATTAATGCAGTATATAGTATATCTGTCAGCAGAAACACTGAGCTCTGAGTTTTTGCAAAATTGCCTGCCACAGATCACTGTAAGACTAATGTGTTTTTCTCTTAATATCCCTATAAAGCACGTGTTCTACAGCTAAAGGGACATATTTTCCTTTTAATTGCATCCTTACAACATGACTGTACCTAATAAGCTTTCATATGTGCAATTAACAGAAGAATTTGGTCCATTGCCTTCTGCCAGTTTTAATGACAATCCTTGACCTGTAGCAAAACTAATAAAACTCTCGGACAAATTGTGTAAGCATATTCTCGAGAACAAAACAGTAAAACATTGCTAGAGATACATTATTGTATGTTATAAAGTAGTGAAAAAGCATTTACTAAACTACTGCAGCTCATCATAATCTTATCTGCTGAGAAAGACAGCTGGCACTGCTTTCCTTAAGCAACAGCACAAGAAGCAGTGAGGAGTGTAGAGATAAATTCTTTACTGGCTGATCTGCTTTATAAATCTACATTAAAGTCAACATTTTGAAACCTGGATATCTGAAGTTAAGGGTCCACATCAATACATAAGCTCATAAAGAAATGTCCTGTTTTTTAATTGAAGTTGAGCACCCTTCCCTTGGTGTCTATCAGCAGAAGTTTTGCACTTATCTCTGGTTTCAGTGTAAGTCATGTATGTACAGGATATGTGAAAATCAGACCACTTATACTGAGAAGCACTCATACTTATACTGAGAAGCACAGACTGTTGCTCTGAGGTAATAAAGCCATAATTCACAGGCACATATAGTAGCACTCTATTTTTTTTTACATTTCTAATAGTCTGTACAGCATAAATTGTAATGTTATGAGCCCATTGGTATGGAAGGATTCACCATACCTTCTTCCTATTGACTTGGGGAATTACAATTTGTCAAAGATAGCCCTCTTTTTCTTATTACTGTGTCTAATTCCAGACTTATTTTTTCCAGACATCTGTGAAAGAGATAGGTACTGCATTGGGGAAATATTTTTCTTAGCAAAATGGATATTAAATAAGCAAGATAAGATGTGAAAATGAATGCAGAAATTGAAATACTTGGGAATAAGTATATGATGAGTCCCGTTTTAAGAAACAAAAAGTCTTTTTTTTTTTTTTTTTTACTTCATCTTATTGCCACTGAAGCACTAAACCTCTCTTTCTTACGTTCCCACTTTTTATTCTCAGACGAATTCCTTCTGGAGCTGACTCTGCATTTTCTGCATGAGGAGATGCTAGCACTTCCCAGGGTCTTTTATTCTAGCAGCTGGAAGGGTAGTTGTGTTACCTTGGCAATAACACTTTCCCTGCCCTCAAGGGAAAGAGAGCCAATGTCATTCTTGGTTGTGTTTAGTTGTCTCCGCTTCCTCCTACGACAGCGGTCCTTAGCAAGGTTACAAGATATAACCTAAAGGTAGAGGACCCATTTTTTTTCTTAGGAGGTGCCAGCACACTCATTTTCAAACTTCACATCTTCTCTCTTCAGAATATGACTGTGATGCATTCTTGTCAAAGCCTTTTTCTGTTCTGATTTTCTGAACTGTATTTTTATATATATATTATATATATACACACACACATATATATATAACTTGTAGAGGTCTAGTTGTCTCTGTCTCAGAAAGCTTTCAAGGTGTCAATGCTGAGGTTTTTATCTTTCTGCCCATGAGCCTTAGAACTTGTGATCCTAATAAATCATCCTGAATTGTGTTTCAGTACTCTCACAATGCGATATATAGGTCTTTGGGAACTACCAGAACATTTTTAAAGTGAAGTTCATTGCACTCAGTTCCCTAATAACCAATATTGCCTTTCATACTGTACCCTTGAAATAAGGTGCCTAAATGATATATGAAAATAATATCTCAAATGAGTTGCTTAGCTATTACAAATTCACCAAATATTTTCTACCCAGTATAATGCAACACACCATGTGCAAATGTATTTTGTTCAAAGACATCTAATTCCATAAGACATTGCAGAAAATTCTTCTTGTCCAATTCAGAAAGGTCTGCACCAGACTTAAAATAAGACCACTCAGCTTTGTATTTGTAAGAAAGAGCATGACTTCTTCATGCAAGCACAGATGCAAGGTTTTGTGGCTAGAATGGACAGAGCTTAGATACAGGCCTGAGGAAGGTTCTGGGGGGAAGCAGACCGCCTAATAACTGTCTTGAAGTAGCCAACTGTGGGATCTGTGACTCCTGGAGACCTTGTGCCATCCTGGATCCCATTCTGAGGCACCAGATACCACCAGTCAGGACTTATGTCAGACTTATTCATTACCACATTACTCAGCAGCATGTGAAATGAGAGACAATAAAATCACAGTGTGATTTAACATAAGTAGATAAATAGATAGATATACATACACCTCCAATTTACAGCGCGATGGGCAGATGACACCTGAGTCAGTCTGTAGCCTGCTGTTGCAGAGGAACTCGTCGGGCATTTCTGAACAAATCTCCAAAATGTGCATGGACATCAGATTCATATTTCTGGTTTCCTCCGTAGAAGCCAAACACTCTTTATGGTTCTTAATTATCAGGAAAGCAAATATATATATATTTTTTTTTTCATAGTGCATTCACACTATTACAAGCTGATTTTGAAAGAAGCAAATAAATCAATCACCACACATTTCCACCTCATGCCACAGTGATGGAACTGCATGTGTAGGAATTAGCACTGGCCTGGCTTCCTAATTATGAACATTTTAGCTCATTTTTAGTCCTAGTCTTGTATAAACTTTCCATGATCTGTCAATACTATAAGTTTGTTCTGGCACTCATTCAATTTTCTGTTTTCTCACATGCCTTGGAATTTGCTTGCATCAAATCAGGTGTAATCAGAGCATGTTTGTATATGACTAAGTACCACCCGCTCGCTTTCCCAGAAACCTGTTTCCTTCATGCTCTTCCCCAAAACTGAATGTGCAAGTCCTAGCTAAGTGACAGGGACTTGCTGAAATAATGCTTTTTAGTACTTAAAATTATAGTACTGAATAATTTTAACTTGGTAATACTTTTTGTGAAAATTTTATTCACTTTTAAAAACAATATGAAATATAAAGATATACGAATGAAGCAGGTATAAAGGTGGATATTAAGAAGATATGAGTAGATATAAAGAAAATATATTTTAATGTATAATTTGTGTACAGATTTTTGTCTAAAAGCTAAAGTTAGATAGCAGCATTAGAGAAAACACACCAAATTTAATCTTGATCTCCTACCGTTATGAAAGAGAAGCCTATGTAGTTCAAATTCAAACCTTCAGCAACTACACCAGCATATATCTCTGCCTCAGTGTAATCATAAGAGCTCACTTCATCCCCCAAAATATTCTAGGTATTCTACAAATGGAACCCAGAATGCACTACACAGACCTTTGATGTAGCCATGTAGTTTTAGAAAAAAAACAGTGGAAATGAGTAGGTTCCACTTCTCCTTTTAAAATTTGTACAGGAATGCATAAAGCATTAAGTAGTAGAAAAACAGGCAGGGTAAAATCACCAGCCTTCTGATTCTGGAAAATCTTTGACAAAAAAAGAATGAAGTATGTGACTTTCTTACCATTACTTTTAGGCACTTGGCATTTTCCAGTGGAATTTAGATCCCCAGGGCTCCCTATATGCACAGTGGAGAAGTATAGGCTCGTCTGAGGATTTAGCACAACTATATTGTCATGTTTAAGCTCCCCTAGTTTCACCTCTGAGTTCCAGTCAAGCAGTAACACCTTTACTGCCAACTGCCATAGGCTCTGCTCTCGCACATGCCAAATGGATTCCTTGCTAAGGAAATAAGTCGGATTCCCATATGCAACCTCTGAACGCTATATTTCTGCTCTAAATTACCCTCTAAAGTAGCTTATCTCTAAAAAGAGGCCGTATTTAGACCAGGCATATAACAAAGATGGAGACTCCCTCCTAACTTAGACTGGGAACCAAAAGCTTTAGCACCTGACCTGGAAAGTGTGAACCTATCTTGAAATCTAGAGTTTCAAGCTAGAAGGTTTTGTTACTGCCCACCTAAAGACCACTTGAAAATTACATAAAGTATTAAAATTATTTGAAAACTTATTTCACAAAATTATTTCTGTTTCTTTTCATGAAAGCGTGGAAAATGGAAGAAATCTTTGCTGTTCACTTTAAGGGTATGCTATCAAGCTAATCATTACACGAGTTGCAGCAATATCGCCTACACAGTACAATTCTGATTTCTTCAACTGCTAACTCTATAAAATCAAAAAGGGATAAAGTTCAAGATAATCACTGATAAACGAGTATCTCATCATGAAATAAAATAGTCCCATAGCTACTGTTTATTGGAATTCAGAGATCAGAACTGCTCAAGGTTTAAGCTTTTTCATGCATTGCAGACACTGCCTTTGATACAAACAAAACTCTTAAGGACCGTATCAGTTTGTACCATTCACAGCTGCATATTACTAAGGGGGATAGGATAATCTTGGTTTAGCCTTAATTCGCATCCAGCAGTTATGAATACCGTACTCCAGTGCCACAAGCTCATCAAAAAGTACTTTAAACTAGCTGCATAAAAACAGCAGTCCCTACTTATTGTTATTAGGGCATGGCCTTTGTTGCCATGGGATTGGAACAGGAGGCATCAATCACTGAGATGAGCAGCACAATTTAATTTTATGTGTTTGTTACAGTCATCTGTGTCAGGTAAGAGCAGAAAAAGACATGATGAGAAAAATTTCGAGTTTCATGGAATTCAGGGCGCAGCATATTTATCTGTTTGCAGATACATATATCTCCCCAAAAGGGTGCAAAGGTATTACAATATTGCCAAATTAGTAAAAACAAAAGTAGGTCAATGTTGTATAAGGATTAAATTAAATTGTTTGGAGTTCCTAGGGAATCACCCTCCTGCCTATTGATCGTAGTCCAAAGCTTTTAGGTCCAGAAGCAAGCTTCAAAGCACCTTAAAAAGTAAAATTCAGACTTTAGATTGGATTTGAATTTAATAGAGAACCATAAAAAGTATCCAAGACAGGATTCAAAGTTTCACTTTGGTCTGGGTTAATGGACAGATTTGTTAGATTTCAGAAAAGCCTCTCTTCTTTTAGAGCCTCGATATGGGGGATAACATTCTATAACTTCCTTGACTTTTACTTTGAACCCAGGTGCTTATGGAGAAGTTGAGGTAAAAAAATTGAGCTCTCTCGCTATACTTCAGTTCTGACTCTTTTTCATTTTTACCTTCTTTTTATCATCACATTGAGGAATTCTGATGCCTACTGGATACTCCTTGGTAGCCAGTACAGCAACCTGTGACCCATATAAATCACATATGCATTACACAGCATGTAATTAATACTAAATTTCTTTCAACAAGAATGCAAGTATACTAAAATAGTTCAACTATTAACAGTGTATAATAAGTATTTTGCAACGCTGAAATGGCATGGCCGGAGACAATATATAAGCATTTTACATAGGTGTGCAAGCAATGAAATCACCAAAGGAAAAAGAAAGATGTATGTAGGAAGATCCCACTAACAAAAAGGTGCCACACAAGACAAGATAAGCAACAAAGACTGAAAATAGGAAGGACAATCACTCAAATACACATGAAGGATTATTGGCAAAACCAAATATAAAATAAATTGCATCAGGAGCAGAGGGGAACAAGAAGCATAAGAAAGAAACAAAAAAACAAGAAAAGAAAGAAGAGAAATCCACATTGGTTCTGACTTCTCTCATTGAAAATATATCAAGCTGATCAACTTGATCTCCATAAATGGCCACAAAGGACCTTAACCTTAATGCTACCTGTGTGGCATCAGCTCTGCAGTACTGTATACTCACAACTATTCTAAGGTGTGTTAGAGACTAACAGGTTTGTATGCAGAGCAGTAATGATTAATACTGTGTAAGATTTCACAGAATCACAAAATGGTTGAGGTTGGTAGGGGCATCTAGTACAAACCCCTGCTCATGCAGAGTTAAATAGAGCATGTTGTCCAGGACTCTCTCCTGATGGATTCTGAGGATCTCCAAGCACGGAGACTCCACAACCTCTCTGCACAACTTGTTCCAGTGCTTAGTCACTCTCAGAGTCAAGAAGATTTTGTAAGTAGACTTGCAACATGTCTGTCTTGCACTATTGTCCCCGCACTGGTCATAGCACTCCAGATACGTCCTCACCAGCGCCGAGTAGAGGAGAAGGACCTGGCTCAACGTGCTGGCAATGCACCTTGTAATGCAGTCAAGGGTACCATTGTCCCTTTTTTTTCTGTAAGGTATATTGCTGGCTCATGGCCAAATTGTTGCCCACCAGGACCTCCAGATCCTTCTTTACAAATCATTATGATTAGAAAAGATCTTCAAGATCAAGTCAAACTGTAAGCCCTTCAACACCATACCTACTAACCCATGTCTCAAAGTTGCTTCCTAGTAGGTCAATTCCCAGCCTGTATTTGTGTGGCAGTTATTTCTTCCCCGATTCAGGACTCTGAGCTTGCCCTTATTGAGTTTTACAGTTGAAAATTCATCTGATTTTTCAGTTTTCTAAACACCCCTATCACAATGATCTCTCCTTTCCTTTTGGGGAAGACTCTCCCTTTTGACCTCCTCCTATCCCTGAACCATTACACTGAATGGAGATCAGATCCAGATTCAGATGGAGATTGTTCTCTTCGATGTTAAGCAATATTCTTTTTTTTCTCACTTTAGCCATCTTCTTTCTCTCTCACTCATTGATTCTTATGCTGATTTTTTTCCTCCTACTTTCAAAAAAGGATCTGATTTTTTCTCTCACTCATCAAAAAAATTCTCTGTTTCTTTTTTTGTTATTTTTGCTGAATATTTATTCTTCATCAAAGGCTGTAGAGGTGTCACGTACACATATGTTTTTTATTTAGCCATAGAACCCATAAGGAAGAGAGAATGAATGGCCCAAGATGTCTAAATTTGCTAAGATAAATGACCATGTGAAGATGGTTATTTCTCTTCATTAACTGCAAAGGGAGCCAGGGCTCTTTTAACTTTGAGATGATTCAGGTTACTGAAACAAGTGCTGCTCAGAGGAACACTGTTTCAAAACTCTGTCAGGAGTTCAAGTCTCTTGTTTAAACATGGGGCAATACAGGAACAGAACTGACCCTTGTAATCATGGGGGATCTCTTAATTTTCTCCCTAGTCTTCTCATTTCCAAGAAATATTGGAGACTTGGGCTTTAAACTCCTCATTTAATTGGCACTGGCAAATATGATGTGATATGATATGATGTGATATGATGTGATATTTGCACTGGCAAATATGATATGATAAACTGGGTGATAATGATGACGGTAAACTACATGAATGAAAATTATTTCCTGTTGGTGAAACTGCAAAAATGCATCATTGCTACAGCAATTCATCTGAACTGCTCTGAGATTATTCTGTTTTCATTAAACACATTTGACTATTATAATAAAAATGCGCCTCTTTTAGGAGAAGGATTCAAACATTCTATTAAGGTATTGTATTGCTTCTTGTTGTTATATTTTTGGAGCTTGTTGCAAACTTACATTTCACCTAGCCTGCGAAATGAAGATATTCCAGTAAGATTCAACTCTTCTTCTAAAGTTGTAGGCATGTAGATCTGACTCAGAAAAGAACTAAATAGGACAAAGTTTTGCATCTGATTGGTAATATGTAGATGAACTATTTTTTTCTCCTTCAGTGGCATAAAGTTATGGCAAAAATGGCATATGGTGTCCACTGGAAGGCTAAACCATCTCATATTTTATGGCCCTCAACTCAGCATTCAAGCATGTCCTTTCAAACAAGTTTTTGCTGATATATACACACATTGAAAAGGGTAAGGAAATGAAATTCTACACTATATGCTTGGTTCCTCCTTCAAGGAGGATGACAAATGTTAGTTACTTCTTCTAATGCATTAAGGGACAACACAGGGATGGTGCAATATTTGTTTACCTAGAGTAGACTCAGAAAAAAGTTACACTTATGCTTACCTCAGCAGAAAAGAAAAGGCCATAAGCAAATAACCTTTGAGAATGATCAAAAGTGCCTGGAGCAATAAACATCGCCAAAATTGCATACTCTATAAAGCTAGTAGTCAGCTAGTGTGGAATTCATCTGCACCTAGTTTTCCACAATTTTCATCTGAGTCAGTCATCCCTAGTGTCTTGCTGGTGGATGCATTTTCAGGGCATGATTTGCCTAACCTACGTTTGACATCTAGATTAAGATGGGACAAATGGTACCCTAGACATTCTTATTCATCCATCAGCTGGATAAGGAAGCTTACAGAAGGAACTCAGGCATAGATGTCTCCACTGTACAGGTGTAAATTCACCCATTATTTGAATTTATGTTAATCAGCACATTTTGATTTTTGCAGATTTCTTGCCTTTTACAGACAGTGTTCCTGAAACTGCAAAGCACAGAGAGAATGGCATTTCAGGAAAATATTTCACCGTGGAACACTGGTGGCAATTTGCCAGTGATACACCATGTCAATGTGGAGTGTTTTGCAGGATCACAGATCTAATCTTTTCATATGCTCTCACAAGGACAGTGAAGGACCTGAAGCTCAGTGACACCTACCGTATGTTCACTGGAAGTAAAGTTCAGAATAACCATAAAACTGTCCCACCCTTCTGAGTGTTACCACAATGCTGAAATTACTGCTAAGAACTGTCTTCCAAAAAAACATGCAGATATTTTTAGTTACACTTCATCAGCATTTTTATCCCACTGAAATATTCTCTCTAGGCTTTTCGGTCTATTTTAAACAATGTGTTACATCTCAAGGGTTGTCTCATATTAGAAGCATATTACCAAAGAACTGCCTGTGTTCCACTGCTGTCTCTGTTCCACAGGTAATAAGTAAGAATTATTTTATTACTATACAATACAAGAAGCTTAATTTACCTTTTAATTTGTTTTGTTCTTTAACTGTTAGTGTTCTAGAAGTTTTCACTTGCTGATACATTTTATGCTTGGAAACCAAAAACAAGAATGCATATGAGTTTCTATTTCTAGATCTACTGCCAACACCTTGGAGCTTCCAAACAAGAATTTTCCAAAAAAAAAAAACATGAGGTTATGAAATTAAAAAGATGTAAGTTTGCTGTTATTTGTTTTTTCTCTCTTGAACATTTGAGAGAAAGTTGTTTCACCTATGACATTCAAGCATCATATTCATCATGATCCTTCAATATTTCCCACAAGACAAAATGATTCCTTCAAGGTGAAAAGAGAACAAAATGTATTTGTGCCTAGATTACCTTACTGATTTAATAAAGTTGCTTAGGACCACTAAAAGTCAGGGACCATTTCTTCAGAGTACATTTCCTCCATATTTTCAAGTTCTTCTAATAAATAAGGAAAATGAGAAATGCACGTGTTTTGAGTGTATGGCGGTATGTAGACTTGAAACTCTCATAATTTACTATAGTCCTAGTACTCAAGAACCACACAAAATCAGGAAGGGCAGAAACTGCAGTATGTTGACCTTGGGAGCTGAATGCTCAGTGCCATTTTACAAGGGAAGGAAATCTCTCTGAAGGGACTCTAGAAGGCATCTGATATCAGACAATGTTGCTGTCATTGCTTGGAAGATCTGGTGAGGACTCATATGCCTGGCAGAGTAGGTAACAGTAGTACCAGAGGGTGCTCTGTGATACTGGCCAAAATCCATCTCACCTGAGCATTCAAAATGTGCATCCAGCAGCCTGCCATCAGCCACCCCTCCACGCAGCTCCCAGAGCAGCCAGCGCCGTTTGGAGTGTTACGAGTCCTTTATTAAATCCAGCCTGTTAAACATCTCACGAGCACTGAGCGTCTCTCTCTATGTCAGTATGAGGCCCTTCCTTCACCACTTTAGAGTTGCAGTTGCTAAGTCTAAAGAAGGGCAGTGGAGGAGGTAATGAGCTGTTTGTTGTCATTGGATATTTTGGCTAGGAGTGTTCTGCCTTTTTTTTTTTTTGGGGGAAGATACTCTTACTGTACTGTTTATAATATAGAGACTGTCTTTAGGCAGATTGGCATTAAAAACAAAGGCCATAACAAGAAAGTATGACTTTCGGGGTTGAAATTGGAAATTTCAAACACAGAAGACAGAATGGAGACAGAGAAAAAAAGTCCTCAGCAGCTATTGTAGTTTCCCTTTCATATACTCAAGATGACCTTTTTTTCTTTCCATTTTTTTTTTTCAAAAGAGACTGTGCACAGAAGCCTCTCTCTGCATTTTACTAGAGCAACATTCCCGAGAGGTGGGAATGAAGTGCCAACAACTTATTTATGGGCGTTCCTTGGCCCAAGGTTTATTCCCCTCTTCTATGCACTAGACTGACCTTTCCGTGAAGAAGTTGGTCTGACGTGTGCCTGGCCTGCTGTCACAGTCTCCTTGGTTTTCTAGTTTTTCATGATGCAACTGTATTTTTCACCCTGTTTCTGGCTCCAGTCATAGAATCACTGCCTGCATTAAATTTACAAGCAGTATCTTAGCATTCAGAAGGGTAAAGCACGAACATCAGGTTGTCAAATAAAGTCAATAAATGCTTGCGGTTCACCAGTGAAGGACAGCTGTGTAGGCAGAGCCTCAGGTCTACCCTAGTTCCCTTCATTTGGGGATCACATCGGCTGAGGGCATGGATCTGCCCCCAGAATACTGCAGCCGTGAGGAGGCTGCATGCTGGAGCAGAGTAAGGGGATTCTGTTCTCAGGAGACCATGGCACATGGTAAAGGAGCTTTAGTTCACACATGCCTCAGTGCAGTGTGGAATCATGATACAAACAGGGTGCAATTCCCCAAGTGAGGAACTTAGAGATGTGGTTTTGCAGCCTATAGGTTGGCTAATAACAATGAAATGAGGGTAGTTGTAATTTAAGGACCAGATCATGTTTAAATGGGAATCTCAAATCTGTTTATAGCACAAGCCACTGGAAACAGCTTCTGAGTGCTCCATAGAGCTTCCTGCAGCTCTAGAGAAGAGGCATCTTTAGGGCTAAGTTAGCGACTGGGTGGGTAGTTTATAATTTCAGTGCTATATTATCCCAAACAAATCCATGAAGACAAGGGTGTTAAAGTGTCAGAAATCACAGAACTAGAAGAGTGATCTTAGACCCACTGAAAGGAAGTTCTATCTCAGATTGCAAAGGGATTTTCTGGGAACCCATACCAAAACCTTCCACAGCTGAGAGCAAAGAAAAAAAGAAGAGTATTCTGAAAAATGAGGACACTGTGTTGCAGGAATGCTTTCCTCTTCACACTCCGTCCTCTCTTTCACATCAACTTCTTACACATGCTTATCATTTTATGTCTAAAATTATATAGTAAGAATTGTATAATATGATTTCTTTCTTTACTGCCTGTCCCTCTTTTACATGTTGAATATATGTGTTAATAGTTGCAATTAAATATTATTTATAAATTTTATCTAAGTACAGACATTTAAAGATATGTACATTCTTTATCTGTAACAACCACCAAATATCTCAACTTATCTCAACTTTCCAACTGACTGACTTTCACTATCCATAATTTTTGTACAAATATGTTTATGTCTATTTTACATTTCAGATTATTTGCATGCATTTATAATAAATCCATCATAAAAACAATTCCAAAAATAACATCAATTTTATAAGTAATGGTAAGGTGTTTCTGAACGATAATATATCAACCCTATCAAAATTAATAGGGAATTATTAATATATAGCTATAAACAGATGTTTACATCAAAGTTAGCAGCTGATAGACTAGAAATTATCAAGTATCTAAAATTAAAATGCCAAAGCTGGATCAGCTGAATAATGAGAAACTGATTGCCTCAATTACCTCAGAGGAAATGAGTTCAGCAGTACAGAATAAGCAACTGGGTTGCTGAGTATTGAATAGAATATTTTATAGATTTTGAGAGCAAACAAGCCACCTTTTAGATGAGGAGTGTGTAACAAGAGTAATTCATGGCGAATGAGAGGAACACCTACAGCTGTGATTCCTAAGATGAATAAGGTAGAACTTCATTCAGAGTGACAACATTTGTCCTGTTTAATTAATTAATTATGCTTCAAAATCCTATCAGGTGGCTTAAAAGAGGTCATGGATAAGCTAATTCATAGAGATCAGATTGATTTCCTCCATGGCCAATTTATGGCTGATAATTTGTGTAAATTATCTAATTTAATACAGCAAGTAAATAAATTAAAATTCCCCTCTCCAATAATCCCTGTTGATACACAGAAAACCTTTAAAAGGCAATTTACTCAAGTTCCCTGGTGAATTGAATTCCCAAAGTATCTTACTGATATTTTACACTGTGTTTTAATGTCATGCATACGTATTTTTTTTACGTTTGCCTACACACACTGAGAAAGTGGGAAGGGAGGATTTGGCCCTCCTTCCTTAGACATTTGACTTGCATTTAGACAAGATCGAGACTGAAATAAGCAGTCCATCTCCCCTACAGTAGCTGCTTATATTCCCTATGTAGTTAATGGAGAGAATTAGGTGCTTCATAAAGCCTCCATAGTCCTGACTGCTTAAGCAGAGACACTTCAAGTTACTTCTGTCTTTTGTGCATTTCTTACCTACCAGCTCGAAAGCTCTGCAATGGCTGCTGCTCATTATTTCACACACAGCAATTTTCCTGGGGACGGAGCCACGCTATGCACCAATCCTTGTCAAAACAAACGAACAAAACAATACCCTTGAAAAATGTGCTGTCACACCGACATTTGATTTTCAGAGAAAAAGGAAAAAGGAAATGAAAACAAAAGGCTAGGCACGCAAGCCTGTTAAAGGAGATGGCACGTCTTCTGTCCAACAGCCCGAAGGACACGGCGCTCGCAAATTGGCACCGCCTCGCTCCAGGAGAGCCTCCTAAGCACCCAGCTCGTGTGTAACCCCCACCTACTGTTCCTGAGTGGGCTGTAATCCCTCCTGCTGATGCCTCTTTGTTCTGTGCAGTATTTTGAAATGCTCAGATCAGGAGAACGAGAATGATGTATGACTTGAGGGAAAATCAGACCCAAATACCGTCTCTAAACTGGGTTATTCTTTGGCTTAAATGCACAAATGTACTAGTGTTTGTGGAAGAGACCAAGGAAATCTTGTCAGAGAATCCCTGTGCCAGCCAATGTCCCTGGGAGGGAATGGAAGAAAATGGATCCTTGTCTCCTCCATCCTGACTAAGGCAGATATATGCACACAGCTCAGAGAGGCCAACTCTGCCTCCAATGAGCTAGCACTGGCTTTAAGGCAGCAAGTGAATAAAAACAAATAACCTCATTTTATAATATTAAATGCAAGGAAATGGTGGTAAGCAGCATGATGCACAGCAGCTTCAGCATAGCAGCCAACCCACCATAACCAAAGACTAAAATGTCTCTAATAAGGATCTGAAGGAGAAGAGAGAAGATAAGAATGAGACTTTGTGAATTATTACAGGAAAGAAAGGCACCTAGGTAAGAAGAGGCAGCAGATTTCTTATCTTTCTCTTCTTTCTTCTCACCCACTAGACAAATGTGGAAACAATTGTTCTAAAAAACATCAAAATACACTTCTCTAACTTTTCCTTGTATCTTTCTGACATTTCCATGTAATCAAATAATTTGGCAAAAGTGATAAGGGCTTCAAGAATTAATTTCAGACACCTTGAAACTGTAGGTTTGGGTGGGTGTTTTTTTTTTTTTTTTTTTTTTTTTGTAAATAGGGTATTCAGAGAAAAAACACTTTGCCTGGGTGTAATCAGAAACTAATTAGAATCAGCATACGCTTTTCTGCACAGTTACAGTGTCATCTGGAGCAGCTAGCTGCACAAATCCAGATTTAATCAAACTGAAATGCTTAAGTTAGGAACATTATCATCTGAAGTGGCTTCTACAGTCAATAGGAAGAGAAATTACAGCGTGATGCAACTTACCTAACATCTGAACCCTCCTCTAAAAATGACTGTTTTCCCCCACTGGTTATAGAGGGAATCTGAGAGTGTGATTTAGGTCCCTGGAAGTAGGTGGCTAGCACTATTTTGGGTGCTCCAGATACAGAGATACCCACCTCCTTCCTCCACCTGCCACTTCAGAGGAGAACAGATCTCTCAAGTCCTGTGTCATATCTGCCAGGCCCAAGGAGGGGCTCTGGGGGATCTCAAATGGCTCCAGGCACCAATGAATTACACTTTAATAATTAAGATCATTTCCTGCATGCTTCAGACAGGCCTGTAGCCATAAAGGATGAGTCAGACTTCTTGGGCACTGCAGTAGCCATGAGAACTGGCAAAAAACAATGTCGTTATTAGGCTGAAAAACAGCCAAAAAGTGAGGGAGTTGACACAAAGCAAGCAGTGAGTATGGACCCCACGTTGATCTTGAGTGAGGCACCATGGCATGAGGAGGCAGTTCTTCACACATTACAGTTATGAAGCTGAAGTGTCAAATGGTTTGCCTTATTCCCTCACAACATACACAAAGTCATATAGCCATCATATACATATTCTGGCCAACCCCACATTTCAGCCACATTTTTATCTGAAATGCATTAACATTAATACAATTATAAAAGTTATACTTAATGGAGGACATTACAGAGAGACAAGCAAACAAAATGAAAGCTGGAATCTGCCTGTTATCTCTGATTGACATAAAATCCTTCTCAAATTTCCCTACTCAGTCAATGAACTCCCCATTTGTACTTACAGGGTTTTCTTTTGGCCAGAGCTAAATCTTTTCTGCAATAATATAAATAAATAAATAAAAGAAACTTTTTCTTTTGTCATTAATCCTAGAACAAAGACATTCATATGAAACAATTCATTTTATGGCAACACACTAGGCTTTTAAAAGGAGACATGAGAGGTTTTTCATCTTATGAGGATCAATGCTATTGTACAAACAGAAGCAATTTCAGTCCATTTGTCAAACTATCTGAAGTCCCATGTATTGAAGAAAAATCATTTAGCAAATACAGTTTCAATTCAAGTGGTAAATTATGATTCTACATGACTGCTATGGTATTTGTAACACTAGCCCCCAAAATTTATTAGGACTTTGCCAAACAAAATAAAACAGACTTCCATCCTAATTGAAGAGTTTCTTTAAAAAGGTATGCAAGATTGAACATATTATTTGTATAATTGAGAACTGTTTATTTGATTTAGACTTAGTAGTTAGTGTTGTGTAGTTAAACATGTTTAACAACTGTATAACTTTGAAGTATGCAGTTAACTTAGTCCCATTGCTCTTTAATACTATATACATTAAGGAATCTATTGTAGGCCCTGAAGCTGGAAATCTTGGCAGTCTGCATAGACAGGCAGGCTCTTTCCATAAACTCTCTTTGGAGCCTACATGTTTTCCTACTGTAGGCCCCTACTTTAGATTCCTATAGCTGGGTCCTGTGGGTAGCTCCTGCTGTGTGTAGCTTTGAGGCTGAAAGAGAGGAGAAGTGTTAACATTGAAATACCTTTGGAGGTGGTTTGAGGGCTGCAAACAAGAGTAACAATAATTTAAAGGAATCTATGCTGATATCCTCCCTGCCCTTCAAACTTTCTTCAAGACCAAACAAGACTGATTAAGAACATAATCATCAAAGACAACCTTCATTCATTTACTATATGTGAAAATACAAATGTTCAATCTTTCATATTCAGGAATACCAAACTAATACCAATGTACTATGTTTAAATCAAACACTCTGGTACATTCTGCTTGCTAGGACCACTATGCAATAAATAAGGGTGAATGTGTTTTGCTTACAGGGTAAGTAAAAGAGTGTTTGTGTGCTATATTGAATAAGTGCAGTCTATGGGATCAGCCAAAGAACAATGTAAAGGTCTGGACATGCCAACCTTCAGGAAATGATAAGGGAAGCCACCTCAATGCACAATTGATTTTAAAGAAAAGAGATGCTACTGATAGGACTAAGAAAGACTGACATCCTTGATAAGGTTGAGGAAGAAAGACACTGTTGATAAATCTTGGAAATAGTAACACTGTTAGAGAACAAGCAAGTGGATATGATGTAAATCTCCGACTAAAACCTGCATAATCTGACGAAGGGTTGCAATGGGTATTCTATGTTTGTGCAGAGCAACCAAACATAGAGAGAAGTCCACCTCCACACCCTAGAGCCTTGGCTGGCCACCAAGCAAAGCTGTGGGCTACTAAAATTGGATAACTGCAGAGAATAACAGAGAGTGGATGCATATGTTTCTGCTTGCAAGTAGTTTTAGCTAAGAAGAACACATATGCTCTTTCCTTTGCACCAACCACAAATAAGTCAAATAAATGTTAAATATTAGATTGCTGGTGTCAATTATCCTTAAAACATAACTGTGTAACATACCTTAAACTCCAACAACTGTTTGGTATTTGTGCCCATGACATATGAAAGCCAGATTAGATTTATCTTTATCTTTTTGAGTGCTTACAAAATTATAATAAAATTTGCCCTTAAAAATAACAAAAACTTGAGAAGAGAAAGCAAGGTCAATTCAAAACTAACAAGAAGGGGAAAAAAATCCTTTGACTAGCCTTCAAATCTGAATGACATGCTAGGGCTGCTTATTAGTGAGATATGCAATGCATGCACTTGATGGCAATAGTAATGCCACTATCGACACAGAAATGCTGGATTTAAACTTAATCTTTTCCCTGACAAAACCTTCACCCAGCCCAAGGATTTATAGCCCAGATTTATAAAAGAATTTCAGGCCCAAACTCAGGACCAAACTCTGTATCCTTTAGCTCCCATTTATGTGGAGGTTGGAAGACAGTGCATTTTAAACACAAATAGTCCTGGAAGTAGCAGACTAGCAGAGCTGAAGGGGCTGAGGAGGTCTCTGAGGAGCCACACTGTCTGCACACCCTTTCTGCCTAAACCAAGTGCAGCCAGTTGTACTTAAAGTTGGCCTGGGGGGCTCAGCAGGACACCGTGAAGCTGAACAGTAACAGAGCGGCAGGAGAGGCAGCAAAAGTGGGGTTAGCAGTATCTGTCTGTCTGCAACTGGAGAGGGAAGTAGAAGTAATACATGGATACTCAGCACTTGCGAGGAAAATGCCCCACATTATCCTTTTCTTTTCAAAATTATGAGATTAGCTTCTCTACTCTTCCCTCTTCCCAAAACCCTAAGATGCATATTCCTTTTCACAATCATTGATAATAAATATTTTTATGCTAAAAAATTTACAGTTACGGTAAATTGAGTTAAATAATAATCCTTGTAAGCTATTACAGGAAAACAAATCTACTTTTGCTGAAACAGGACAAATTCAAAACAACTGAAATAAAATAATAGTTCTTGTATACAACCTTTTCACAACTTGTTCAGTTCAACAGTGCTTTTCCTGCACCTGTCGAGCTCATATGACCAAGGACAGTGAGTTAACCAGAGCTGCACTCGGCAAAATGGATGGATACAAGCAATTCTGCTTTCCATGGAGACAGCCAATCATCAAGGAACCAGCCAACCTCACAAAATGTTCATTAATGCCTTAAAGCACACATTGCATAGAAGTGGATACTTAAAGATTTTCCTGATGCTCAGTAAGAGAAAGAATAGTGCCTTTCTTGTCTCTTATATTGGACTAGCGTGTGATAAGGGGGAAAATTAATACATTTAAAGAGCAAAATTCATTTTCTGATTGTGAGAACACTAGGTACAGACCCTTGCTTGGGTTTTATCATCGATAGGCCAGTAGTAATATTTGAGTTGCAATATACAGCTTTACAATACAATAAATTTTGTTTAGTACAATATATCTTATTAAAAACTGCCTCCCAGGATACTTTACCCCAAAAAAATGCTGGTTTCAATTAAAAAATAAATACAAAAGCAGGAGAGGAGAACAGTTAAGAGCTCTAGGCAAAGAAAAAAAAAAAGTGTTTTGGTGAGATTTGAACACTGGGGATGGCTTTTATCCTTCCAAAGTTATAAGTAGGTCTCTTTTCAGTACGTTTGTGCCCACCAGCAAGCAATTAGAATGTGTTCATTGGAACAAAGAGAGTTTTCCAAGGAGAATTTTGCTCCCTTTGACGTTTAATTTGTTTTTCTTCAAAACAGAAATCGTCATGTGTCACCTTCCATGTAAATTTGTATAGGTAGGACAGTCCTAGGTGGCTGAACAGGAGTCATATAATGAATCTGGGGACCACAAGTCTTAGACTTTGCATGTAACCCTCTGAGACCCCATTGGTCACAGCAGGAGGAGAAAGGATCCTTTTATATCTACATTTGTCAGTCAGAGCACTTCCCCAAATGTGGGATATTTTGACTCAAGAGCAAAGAGTTCAGATTTGTGTGTTTCCTGTTCTTCTAATGAGATGTGGCAAAGCCAACAATGTATTCCTCTGAAGCTTTTTTTTTTCCATAAGCATGATTTCATGGAGATGAAGGCCAGAATAATATCACATCTCTTAAAAAGGCTACAAAAATATACAAAGCATACAAATACAAATAACATAAAAAATTCATGGAGCAATTATGGACAGATCAATAGATGTAACCAATCTCCCATTAAAAAAGATACTTTCACTGTTAGCCTCGAAGTTGTCATATACAGTAGCTCCTAATACACACATAACATTTTCAATATACCTTTTCAAATTAAGGTGAAATCTCTGCTGTGTCCAATGTCTAACTCATCTCAGTACTAGCTACTGTTTTTCTAAGACGGAAAGTATCACCATCTCTTGTGCTTCCGCACATAAAATACAGACCTACACATGAAAATAACTGCTGCTTTTAAGAGCTAAGTATCAAGAGAGTGAAATACAAATAAATGCAGCAAATAGAGGGCACCAAGAAAAACAAAAGAAAGAGGTCCCATTTTGACAAGAGAGAGAAATTTTTGCTACAGAATATCACCCTTTCCAGGCACCTTCCCCAGGTGCTCTCTCTGCTCTCTTTGATGACCCTTTTTTCTTTGCCCTCCTGCCCTCCCTGTTCCCACTGACTCCAAGATGGGTGTCCTGAGTCTCTTCTCCCACCCCTGCTTTCCAGTGTCCTTGGTGTCCTCCAGCTGCAGCCTGCCTTGCTCATCACCCTGGACTCACACGCTCATCCTGGGTGGCAACAACAGTGACTGGAGCTGCAGGTGCTGACAAGGTTCACTGGGAGCCTAGAGAGGTCGGACCTTCTTCCCCATCTTCCTGTGCTTCCCAATGACCACACTTTGCCATGGTCTTAGCCATGACTATGATTGTAGCAATCACAGAACTGTGTTTACTGTGTAAGAGATTAGTCATCAAGGACATATTAAAACATAGGAGGCAGCATGAGAGAAAATAATTTGCAAAATTATTATTTGTAGCAAAATAATAAGTTTTCAGTTAGATTAAAAAATATTGGTAATATGTCAATTTCAAGCTCATTCTTAAGTTTTTGAGGGACAAGACCACAGTGGGTTTTTCTTTCTTTTGATTCTGGGATAGCCAGAGCAAAATTTAATAGAGAGTAGCTTAGTTTTGTTTGGATTATGTAGTCTTAACAAGAAGCCATAACAAGCTTTACTCATTCTGTTTTCCTTTATAGGAATACTTTTGACTCTCTCCATAGCAGCGGATTAAAAACAAACTAGGTAAACACTACATGTGATCAACAGAGTGCTGTTTCTACATTATAAAACATTATGGAATTCTTTATGACAGGTTCAACATATGTGATGATTAAAAAAGGTTTCTTGTTTTTTTCTTTTTATTAAAAAAATGTTAATGCAAACACTGGGACTGCTTAGGTGCATAGAATGAAGAATTTGCACAAATAGTCAAAAAACCAAAGTTTCAGACAGCAAAATCCTTGGATACATACTGAGCTCTGGAAAGTCAAAAAAAAAGTCAGTGACTATTAAGGGGCTCATGATGCCTTTACTAACACTAGCTGGCATTTTCTCATGCCGACCACAGCAAAATGACTAAGAGGCTCTAGCAGGAATAAATGGCTAACTCTATAGGATGGATTAATAGCTTGGTGGCACTTTGAAGTCTAGACCCAGGAGCGAAAATGAAGCCCGGTTAAACTCTGAGTATCATGGAAGTCACCAAACATAATTCTTTTCCAGTTCTCTTCAAAACTGAGTTTAAAAGTTGAAGTGGGGAATTAAGTTCAGACTGAAAGTCTGTATTTAGACCTAGCAAGAAATCACTGAAAAGAAAGAATGGCAACCCTGAGACACAAGTGAAATGAACTGCCAAGCAAATTTTTCACAGTCATGATAATTATTTTTGAAATCTCACAGCTTGCTTTTCTTCAAGTATAAAGCAATTCTCCTCACTGTTCTCTTTCATGACAACTTGGGCATCAACTGTCTCAAAACTGATTTTCACTTGCAGTGGTATTGTTAATTATTATAATGAGATACTTAAGAATCCAAAGCTTTAAAAAAAAAAAAAAAAAGGTGCCTTATTGTCTATTTAATTAGAACACAGTAAAGAGCAGAATTCATCCTTTTCAATGCTTTCCAGGCAATTTTCACACATGTAGTAAGTCTGTTAGAAATTTCATGCATAGTTAGGTTTAAAGCTTCCCTGATGTTTGTCAGATACAACCGAAACAGTGATTTTGTGCTGTAGATGTAATTAGGTGGCATAATGCCATGAATTTCCTTTTTTTTCCCTCTTCATTTTGCAATTCAGACGTCAAAGTAAATTATTGATCAGCTGTAAGATGTGAAGGGACCATGTTTTAGAAAAAAAATGTTAAATTTTCACCAGATTTCCACTGTAAATGGAGAGCTTCTAAAGTATAAAGCATATTGTTATGTAGCTGGATTTTGGGTCCCGCCATCCTCCTTCAAGCCACTTCTCATTGGAATGTTCTCTCCTTGGAAATAAATATCTGTTTTAGTCAGGTTCTCGGTGACTATGTGTTCTGTTATGTGATCTGTTATGTGATGACAAGACCTACCACCCTGGTTTGTCTTTTTGATCCTTTTGACACCCGAAATGCCCAAAACTGACAGAACAAGAAATACATCTGCACAGCTTCTAGAGTTGACCCACAATCATGTCAACCCAAGCCTCAAAGCCTGTATAGCCAGAAAACCTGCAAGTGCTGACACATTAGAAGTGCAGGGCACTTTCATAAGAAGAGCAGGCCTATATACGCAAGCACGGTACGTGGATTCTTACATGAGACAACAGCAAAGGTCTCACTGCAGGCTGCATGTCAGGAAGTCAGGCGGGTACATTTTGGGGGCAAACCAAAGACGTACCTTGTACTAGCAAGGGCTTTCTCAGACACTCATCAAAGATTGTGTAGACCTAGTTAGAGAGGTTACATCTCCCTTTCATGTGTCTGCATAGACTTTCTAAATTGAGGGGAAGAGAAAATGGTAGGGAAATCATTTTCAAATTATGACTGCTATACACAGACTCAGAAAACAAAGGGAGTAGGTTCATCTGAACATGTGCCAATTCCCTTAATATTCAATGTTAAAAAAACAAACTCTTCTGCAATGTGATTCATCCCGTTCTTAAGTAAACACCTATGACTGGCCATGTGAATAACATTTTTGCATCTATTTCAAGGAGCTCAGGAAATCTGCTATCTATATGAAAAGTAGAAAATAACAACATAGGTATCTAAAACTAAGATGAATCCCAGACCAAGGTCCATAGATAATGATCTAAGCTTTTCCTGGATGTGCTATAAAAGTGAAAAACAAATACATTCATCAGTACATTCCATTACAACAGATAAAAAACAAATTGAAAATGAAGACTCATTTGCTTTCATTTTAAACCCCTTTCTTTTGCTCCTATAAAACTTTAGTTATTAGTAGTACTTAGTATTTTGTACAGAAGCTGAAGCTCCCTCATATAACTGGTGTAATTCTTTAAGCTGCCTCACCATCATTAGAATTCTGCATTTCTTTTTATTTTCTGTTTAAGCCTCTTAATATCTAAATAATGTTTGATATAATTGCTCATATATTAAGAGGATTTTATATATATAATCTTAGGTAATAACCATTCCATTAATGATAATATATACGTCTCTCACTGCCAACACAAAGGACGAATTCTTAATCAATTCTGAAGGTATCTATCTCAGTTGTTTGAACTGTTACTATGTTGATAACTTGAAGATTAATGATAATGAAGCTGATAAATGAAGCTCACAGAATCTTGAAATGTGTCTGAAAAGCAAGAATGACAGCAATTCTCAGTTGTTTTCTACTTTTGAGTGTATTTGCTTGCACTTGAGCTGATTCAGCTTCTATCGGGCTGAGCTAAGACCAACCTGCTTCTCTCCTGGAAGGGAACACCAGCATTTCATGCCCCTACAGTGACCATCCTTCTGGTGCAATGCACTAACCAAAGGTCATCCTCAAGGGAAGGACAGTGATGTACAAATCCTACAAAGTTATACGGTGTTTAAACTAGTGGAGAACCACAACACTACCTCACTGAGCTGCAGCCATGATTTCCTACTCTGAACATGAGTTATAATTTTTCTCCTTACCTATTTCTTCATACATCTGCAGCTTGCCAGTGACTTATGTAGCACTGCTAACATTACAGCCTTCTTGCTTCCACTTCCCTGTCGATCAGCATGTCAGTAGGTGGCAGCCCGTGGCTCATTAAGGTGGTTCTGTGGTGCCAAACATATAGCAGAGTCTGGATTTATAGCTTTTTCAGTGGACAATTTGTTATTTTAATGCCTTTTTCCACTGTCTGTTATACTAAGAATGATGGAGACTAGCAGTAATGTGTCTAAAACCAAATTTTACTGCAAATTGCCCAACTTTATGTTCTCCAAACTGTGGCCTACAGTCAGACATCATTATTCACCATGTATAATGTACAATGAAAGATGAGCTGGATATATATTGTCAAATGTGCAACTACTGAGAGTACCACAAGCAAGACAGAATAGCAATCCAGGATACTGATCTCAGCAAATTAAAGAAAATATATTGTAAAAGATAAAAATATTTCTTCTATTTGTTTTATTTTTGAGAAAAATGAAAATAAAAGATTAAATTCTTTTGAATTTCCTTGTAATATTTTTAGACCAAGAGATGATGTTTCAGAAGCACACAAATATAACACATGTTGTAACCAGTCTCAACAGCTAGTAAGAATCCCTGCTAATCATCCACCCCCATGACTTGAGAATATACAATGCCACAAGCAATGAGAGAACGTCTTCATTGCCTACACAACATGTGGAAACCAGGCAAAAGGGTTTACACTAAAGCAATGAGCTACACTTAACACATGCACACAAATGACTGTACATACATGTCCATCTGTGACCGCTTTACAGGTCTTTATCACATTCACTGCCACATGGCCAAGTCTTGTCAAACTGTGGGGCTGGGAAATATATGTCTTAACTGGTGGTTAGCTGGTAATAAGCCTAATAAGCTTTTTGTTCATTTTTGTTTGCTTTTGTAGTATTAAGCATAAGAATGTGCAAGCTGCTGCAGAAGAACGCCATATCTCTAAGCTCCTAGAGGGTTCCAAGGCACCTAGTGCACAGCCCCTGGCAAAGGAGGCTTCCAATAGAACAAGAACCAAATGTAACAAGAGGCCCTTGCTGAGAAAAAGCCAAGAGACGGAGGAGAGCTTCAGCAGGCTGGCCGACAGCCCTGGCAGGCTGGCAAGCAGAGAGAGCAGGGAGCTCATCCTGGCCTGGCCTGCAAAACAGAGAGGCTCAGAGAGGCACTTTCCCCTTGCATTCTTTTTCTTCAAACAAGGGCAGTTTTGAGGCACATTTTTTTAAACATTAAAGTTAGGGCAGCCTTTTCACTTCTGGATAAGAATGAAGCACAGAAATTAGTTCCACTCTTACCGTAGATAAGACATCTTACCCAACAGGTAGGGCTCACCTGTTTTGATACAGAAGTCTTCCTAAAAACCTGTGTGTCTGATGTGCCTTTTTGAGCTTTGCAGGAGCTGGATTTTGATGATGGATTCTCCTGGAGAAGCGGGAAACACCCATAACCTGCCTGTGCTCCAGAAATCACCCCAGCAAAGATGATATACTTCCAGAAAGCTCAGAAGAATGAAAGGAAACAACCAACCAAATTACCAAGGACCAAGTCTACTAAAGAGGAAGAGAAAGTGAGAGACGAAATTGTTCCTCTGAAGGTAATTTGCTGTGAAGAAACTAAGAGAGGACATAGTGAAAAGAGCAGGCATGGATTGACACATCCAGTTATTGCTACCACCTCCTTCTCTTATGTTTTATGACCCATAACAGCACAGGCTTTTCCCAGAACTAGACTCACAAGTGTATGCAAAAATGACTCATTTTAATCTGCTACAATCAACTAAAGACTGGGTAGAAGTTACATCTACCATTTCATGAGACTTGATAGTGATAGAAAATGCCGGGAGAATGTGAGCAGTTTGAAGCCACAGACCCTGCAGGTTTTGATTATTGCTCTGAAATGTGCTCCTGTGGTGGACACAGCTGAAACAGAAGGTGTCACATAACCTTTCAGGAAGCGAGATGAATTATGAGTGTTTTAGAAAGATCTAAGAGAGGAAGGTAATTCATCTAGCAGCTGTCAGGCATCCCAGTAAAACGCATATTAACAGATCAAGCCCAGGGAAAACAGAGAGAGGAACTGGTAACCAGACTGGAAATACTGGAGCATCTGAAAGAAGGCAGACATCACCACGCTCAGCAGGAAACCAGTATTTGATGGATGGAAAACTGAGGCAGAAATGCAGCAGCTTTCCCAAAAATCACTCAGACAGTTAAAAATAATTAACACTGTTGAGCTCCAGCTATGTCACCTTGTATTTGGTCCTCTTTCTTCCAGAGATGCTGATGTGGTGCTAAAGATGGACCGATGTCTTTCAGATGTCAGGTCTCCTACTTAAAGCCTGGCTGGTTTTATAGAGTTGTCAGCTACACATTCTAATCAGCAACTAGAGACATGATTTTCCAAATTACATTGGAGGTCAGAATGAAATGTTAACTATTCTAAAAAAAAAAAATCCCTTTAAGAAGTTGTCCGATGGTGAATTCTTTGCTGTGAATCCCCTGGAAATTATATTGTGTGCCTCTGAAATCCTTTCCTATTTCTGACATTCAAAATGATTGGTAGAAAAAACAGATGTAAACACAAAGCATTTGAAAACAGCTGATCTAACTGATGAGTTGTTAAGAGCATGATTTCAGTTTCCCCTCTGACAAGGAATGAAGGAGATTTTTAAATAATGACCAGGAGCCCTGGCGTCCATCCTCTCAGGACTCTCCCAAATGCCTGCTGCTGCTCTGTCACTGTGTCACAGACAGGTGGGGGTCTGGGACGCTGGATGGTGCAGCCCAAGGAAGAGGGATTTTCTTGGGGTGCTCTCCAAGAGTTAACAATCCCTGGGTGCACCACATCCAGAGCCACCACACTGCAGACTTGCTGAAGCCTGGAGGAATGTTTTGTATTGACCCCATGATCAACAAGGCCAGATAAAAGAGGGATGACCCCACAGATCTGCACTATAGACATCTTGATGACACTGTAGGGCCATTCCCCTCAGAATGACCTTCTGTTGGTTACATTGCTACCTGTGGAGAAGGGCTGTAGGCTGAGCACAAGATGACCTGTTAATGTGCACCCTAGACAGGAGCTACATGTCCTTGTACAGCTGGGGCCTGGTATAGAGTAAACCACATAGGTTGGTGGGGGTTTGGACCCATGGTCAGCTGGTCTGTGGACTAGACGACCCATCTGCCAGTGAGGACAACCTCGATATCAATAGACTGATATGGAGAAACTGGGAAAAATACAACCAGAGAGATGACTTGTAAGACAGAAGGGTGATCACCATGTACCCTTTATAAGAGAATCAGGGGAAAATTACACCAGATGTGTAGTCGTAACATGCAGCAGTAATCATTGCAATATACATCCATGTTTTAATTGTAGAGTTCTGGTATGTGTTTTCAGTTCTACTTCTAACTTTACTATACTTTTGACTTTGTATGGTCCACGTATTTTAAATCATTTCTCATTCTTGACTAAGCCCAAAATCTGAAGGAATGGTGAATGCCCCTTTAGTGGCACATCACAGTCAACCAAACCTAGGCATATACAGACATGCCTCCCTCGGGAATCATTGGTGAACCTGACATCATCTTTGTTCCTTTTAATTCGTGTCTGTCCTGAAAGCCCAGCTACAAGTACCAGGCTCAGCTCGCCATCAAAACCAGACTCTTTTTCCTGGCATACTTCACAAGGTCTCTCTGCATGTCTCTAATATGAGTCAAGCACAGGAAAATTGAGGCCCCAAATAAGGTCTCTTCCCACCCTTGACTTTCAAAGAAACCCGCTCAAAAGGCTAGTAAATCAGATCAAACTTCAAAGTCAGCATTTAAACCTCTCCAGTTTCTGCCAGCTAGAAATAGCATAGCACATACCTTGACCCTCACATGGTGTCCTTTATACCAGCCTCTCCCTTATCTCTATAATCCTGTCAAGAGGAGCCTTGCAGCAGGCAGGAATTCAAGACCCCTCTTTGTGCCAGAGGGGCTGTACAGGTTATGGTTGTGGTTCCCTCACACTCTCCACAGCTTTGACATCAGCCATGAACCTTTCCTCTATTTTCCCACTTTCCCCTATTGTCTTCATATGTATTTTTACCGTACCATTTACACATGGGAATGTATAATGAACCAACTTGGAATGGCATTTTTGATGGAGCTTCCCCAAACTCATTGCCTTTTTATTGAGATATGCTGTGATGCAAACACAAAACCTGCAGCTGTAGTACAGTAACTGACACATTGCATACCTCCCCCAAATATCCTGCAGGACTTTTGATCTCTGTGTAAGTTCATTACAGGAGTGATTCATGCTGACTGTATGTAGGCTAAGCATATAAGTATACACTTTTATCTATAGACTTCCACTTTATAACTTGTTAGTGCTTTATCTTTTCACATAGCATGATTGTCTTTCAAGCATATATCCACACTTTGTGTTATCAGTGTCAGACACTTGCATGAGGGGTATATGTACAAACTGACAGTCAGATGTCAGTATATACAATAAATAACACTTAAGCATGCATGATTTTTCCATGGAACAGGCTCATTTCCTTCAGAAAAAGATATGTGATAGAACATGGCTTATGTCTGAAATGCCCCAGATTTGTGACCTCTTTTGCCATTTGGTTTGCCAGCCTGCATAACTTATAACGAGCCTGTTCGTGGAGTAACAGGCAGATAGCTCCAAGCTAAATCTCGTGGCAGTGGCTCATGCTGACTTATCACTTCAAAGGTCTGATGGAACATAGGAGGAATTCCCTTAGAGCTATCTTATATGAGGAAACCGAGGTGCCTGGCTTCTAATTTAGCCCAATCTAGACCTCAGAGCTCTTAAGAGATGTAGATCTACTAGACCTGGATCTCTGTTCCTGTGTATTTTCATCCTCACTTGTACTTTCCATATGCTGTTTGTTTTTAGCTGAAGGATTTTTGAGGCAAGATCTGTGTCTTTCTGTGAGAGAGCTCCATGGAGCAGCTTTTTAAAGTGCAGGAGACAGGGTGTTCATAAGCACCCTGGTTGAAAAATTTAACAGATTCTGCATCTTTTCAACAGCTTCTAAATTCTCCAGTCTAATTCCAATTCAGCATTTGAAGTTGGAGACACAGCAATGCCTGAACATGTGCTAAAGCACTTTACTGTGGGAAAGCCCTTGGAGAATATCTGCATTACTACCAATATTTTAGCATTCCTGAGCTGGCTTTAAACTGGCTGGCTCAACTATTGATGTCAGGACTGCTGCAGCACCAAGGAGCACCGGGAAGGATAAAGGCCACAAAATCTACCCACTTTTTCAGCAGGGTCTTGCACCCTTTCCTGCTGTTACTGCTATAAATTCAATGGGCAACAAGTTTAAAACAAGGCATTTCAGTGGCAGAGAGGCTATAGCTGGTTGCCACACTTGCTTATGCATCAGTGACCAAGAGCAACAAGGGCTGCTTTTGATCCTGCTCCAAGAACAGGCGTGTGCTGGGGCTTGCGGTGAGCAGAGCACAGCACGCTCTTGCTGGATGGCAGCTGTTGAACTTTACCATCCAGAAAAGAGAGTAAAAGATAAACGTAAACTTTCAGGAAATCTCTTCCTCAAAAAAAAAAAAACACAAGAGTCTTCTGTATCCTCAATGGATTAAGTTTCCCAAAGATAAAAGCCAACTAAGGGAAGCAGGAAGAATTATATAGGAGGAAATTTAAGATGGCAGTTGCCTGAGACAGGAAAACACTTTTGATAGGAAAAGACCTTTGCTATCTAAAGAAGAGAAAACGGGCACTAGTCTAGTTTTTCTTCTTTCCTACCAAGCACTGTAAATTTTCACGGCAAGTGTAGAAGGGGAAAGCAGGAAATGGATCCCTACACTATTTTCTCAAAATAGTTCCTGGATATGCAGAATTTGCAAAAACGTGTCTTTAAATATGTCACATTTTGCAATCAGATTTTATTGAGTTTTTTATCCTACAGTTTTCGCACCGCTTACATACAAAGCATAGAACAGCTCTCGCTTTAAAAGTTTTTCCTAAACTGTTGCTAAGAACTGGTTCTCCCCTTTTGTAGAGCTATAGTGACCTCCAGTGGTCAGTATCAGCTCTTAGGCTCCTAAACGTCTTGTGTGTGTGAAAGGTAAAAGTATCCCTGATCATTATCTGAGCCTAACAGGCAGGTCTGGAATTGGAAACCGAAATTGAATCCATGTGCTTCTGGATGAAAGCTGGAGACTGACCAACTAACTCTGTTCCCTCAAAGTAAATAGTAAGAGAGAAGTCTAAAGAATTCATTATCTCCCTATTGCTGCAGCAGGAAAGCCTTTAATTAAATAAGCTTCATGTATCTACCTATGTATAAATCATTCTAGCAGAATCTTCATTTAAGTGAACAACTCGCCTGGTCTCTTATCAAAAATAAAAAGCATCACAAGTTTAAAACGTCATCAAATGTTATAAAATGTGAAAAAAGACATTCAAATTTGAAGAATAGATGGCAGTGGAAAATTACAGAAATACATAAACTAAACATCTAAATGCTTTGTTATGCTGGAACTTCAGCACTAATATTTTGGCCATTTTGCATTTCAGTCTCTGAGCAGTGCAAGTTTTTTTCAGGTGATTATCCTTTTCTGTGCCAGAAGCTACTGATTTTTTATGGGAAAGGGATTAAAACTGACTCAGGCAGTGTTAGCACAAAATTGTTTCTCGTCTGCATTTTCTATCGTGCCCCCACAAACTCTCACTCCACAAACGCACATGCAGCCATAGAAGCGCTGCTTCATGTCTGCCTTTCTGTCTCAGCTACAGATCTAGGAGATCCTTCTAAGTAGAACAGGTAGAACAGTTTTCAAATTGTCTGCAGGTGACCCACCTTTAAAAAGCGCAAATAATATTTCTGTCTCCTTCAGGAGCTGGCTTACAAGCACCTTCATTTTGAGGATGGCTCGTGCACACCTAACAGATGAAGGAGAGCTTGGCTGAATAAAGACTGTAGGACAAACAAAACAAAGACAACATTACATTAAGAATCACAGAATGGTTGAGGTTGGAAGGCACCTCTAGAGCTCTAGTCCACCCACCCTGCTCAAGCAGAGGCACCTACAGCACATGGCACAGGGCAGCATCCAAGTTGTGATCTCCAGAGAAGGAGACTCCACAGCCTCTCTGGGCAGCCTGTTCCAGGGCTCTGTCACCTTCACAGCAAGGAAGTTCTTCCTCACATGCAGATGGAACTGCCTGTGTTTCAACTTGTACCCATTACCCCTTGTCCTGTCGCTGACCTCCATTGAGAACATCTTCTTTACATTCTCCTCTCAGGTATTGAACATGTTGATAAGATCTCCTCTCCATCTTCTCCAGGCTAAACAGGCCCAGCTCGCTTCGCCTTTTCTCATACAATAGATGCTCCAGTCCCTTATTCATCTTCGTCGTTCTACATTGGACCCTCTTTAGAAGTTCCGTGTCCCTCTTGTGTTTAAAAATGTATTGAGAAATTGTACTGAGAATTTCTGGTATTATAACAAAGCCCCAAGTAGCAACTTGTGAACCCTAAGAACAGAAACAGTAAAGCTGCCTTACATCTGACGGAGTCAATCACCAGTTCTCATGGGTGGTTCTTTTTGTTGTTTTCCACATGTCTTTTCCATCCTCACTTCAAAATGGATAATCCTCTAGGTCTTTCTTCCATAGACAGGTACAATCAAGGTCTTTGTGAACAGTCAGAAGAAATTCATCCCAATCACATTCCAAAGCTGTGCTTATGGCTTTGAAAAAAAAGATTATATCGAGGATGTGCCCATTATGGAGTGAACTGGTGTTGATGGCCTCTGGAAGAGAAGACTCACAACACAGCAGTGCTGTGCATCTCTGTTGACACAAGGTGGCCCTGAACACACAGAAAGATGCCCTGATACCCATTTCTTCCAAGAGCTTCTGCACATTTCTGTGCAAGTCACATTTCACAGAAGAACAAAGGCCCATGGTTAGCTGGAAGAAAATTTCTGGCTGAAGAAAAGTGCATATTTTGAACCTGAATGGCAAGGAACAGCAAAAAGTGACGTGAACTTTAGATACAGCAACAAGATAAAGTTAGATTCTGCATGGCAAGGGAAGAAATGCTCTCGCACTGAAGCGAGCTCTCAAAAGAAGAATCCTTTCAAAAAAAAAGAGAATGGCACTCCAGATGGGCTACCACAGAAACAGCAATGGCATTGTAAAACCTTGAGGTATTAACATAGGTGCCCTCTCTGAGCTTTTGTCTACAGTAATTATTTCTCAGACATACAAAAACCTAGCCAAGTGCCCCTTGAAAAGGTTTACAACAGAAGATTGTTTTGTCAGAAAGCAGGAAAGAAAATAAAGTTCACAGCTCTTTCTGATATACTAAAATGCTTGCTTTGACGCTAATTACCTGGTGTTCATGACCTAACAAGCAAGTTTAAGTTTTTGTGGAAACTTTATGGCTTCAGAAAGACCAAAAACATGGAAATGTAGAAGACCTGGAGAGTCTTCTGGAGAGTAGATCAGTAGAAGCGAAAGAAGGATGTCCAGAGATATGAATGGTAAGTGGAAGTCTTCTATGGAAGATAGGCCTCCTTCATGTGAAAATTAAATCGATCTTTTTTTTGGGGGGGGGGTGGGGTGGAGAGAGAGAGATATGATTAGCTTTACATTTTCCTGTGGAAAACCTGAAGGATTCAGCCAATAATATTTCTGAGATACTGTGACAGAAAAAAATAGGCAGATTTTCTTCTACTTCTGATGCATCTTACAACACTGCTTGTGACAATATCTAATCACCAGTTGACATATATCAGATGCCTATATGTTATGCAATGAAAGTTTCACAGGCATTACCAGGTAGTCAAAACGTTTGTCTGTACACTTGGAAAAAAAGCAGAGCTGTGTTAGTACCAAGAGCATCATCTGCAAACTGTACATCAGGTTTCAAAGACAGAACAACAACAGAAGTGCTGGCATCTGCATCTTTCTGGAACATATCAGCTTCAAGTGATGATGATCAATTCTGTGTGAATAAGATATCTACATTTCCTTTGATCATATTTGGCTGATGAACAACACCAGACTGAACTCTCTCTATAATCTACCTAATATCTAGTATCTCATGTTGGCGAAAATGGAGAAATTGCATTATTTGGAGAGGAGATCCACTAAGAAGGAAAGGCTATCAAACATTAAATTCATTAATGACTAAGAGGTATCAAAAGAAAAAAAAGGGAAGAAGAGACAAAAAAATGGGGACAAGCTACATGCACACAGGGAGGATAGAAACAGAGTATTTCTGTGATGGTGCTGATGTGAGGCCAATGGTTAAAGACTCGTAAAAGAGATCTTTGTTCTCCGCAGCTAGACCTTACTAAATCACAGTTACCCTCCAGAGAGCTGATGTCTATTCTACCACTGTGGGTAGTGATGAGATTGCAACTGGGGCTTATTTTATAGACTTATTAAAAGACATCTCTTTTTTTACTGGCTGCTTCAGAGACTTTTTCTTGTTTGAACTTTCTTCTGCCTCCATTATTCAGCTGCTTAGGGCTAGTATATGGACTATCTGCTAGTTCAGTGAAAAATGGACACTAGATTGAAATCAAGTATTGAATAAAACTGAACTATTTTAAATCATTCAGCAGTAATTTCCTTATGATTTCTTATCTCTGCAACCTTCTGAACAGCTTGTTCAACAGATTTCTTTCCACTGTGTTTTCTTAATTAGAATTAGCTGGGAACCTTCTGATAAAGCAAGCAGCACAAAATTCCAATTTACTGAAACCCCACAGTCATGCCAAGTGTATATCTAAGATGCAACGAGCAAACTTTGATTCGAAGTATGCATTTGCCTACTGAGCTGCTAGAAAAAACAGATTTCAAAAGTCAAACAATCCCTGTCCACTGTGTAGTCTGAGCCAAAGTCTTTCAACTAGCTGTGCTAGAGCGCTGGCTACCAAATATTTTGTAAGTCAGGGCAATAACAGGACCCTCGGATATTCAATGTCAATATTGTTGACACTATAAAACTGTGAGTGTGTGGCTGTTCATCTTAATTCAGAGAATTCAGACAAAGCTTCCTTTCATTGATCAAGGACCTCAGTCTACAAGGGAGCACATTGTCCTCCCTCTTAACAGCCCCCCATATCAGGCAGTGATGTGCAACACACTGTACTTCCAGGTTAGAATCACTGTGATCCTCTAAATCAGACTTATCCTCTGTCTTCACCTGTGTCTTCATAGTGTAGATCAAAGCAACAGTGTCCAAGATTTCATAAGCTAGAATGAAGTCCTGTGCTATTCTTACTCTCTGCTTAGACAAGTGACCAAGATGATCAAGGGACTGGAGCACCTACCATATGAGGAGAGGTTAAATGAGCTGGGCCTGTTTAGCCTAGAGAAGGATGAGAGGGGATCTAATCAATATGTACAAATTCCTTAGGTATGATTGTAGGGAGAAGGGGGCTAAACTGTTTTCTGTAGTGGCTGGTGGTAGGACAAGGGGCAGTGGTTTTAAGCTGAGGTACAGGAGGTTTCATCTTCGGATGAGGAAGAACTTCTTTCTTGTGAGGCTGATAGAGCCCTGGAACAGGCTGCCCAGAGAGGTTGTGGAGTCTCCTTCTCTGGAGATCTTCAAAACCCGCCTGGATGGGTCATGGCACAGAGGTCTCTAGAGATGCTCTAGAGGTCCCTGCTGGAGCAGGGGGGTTGGACTGGATGATCTTTTCCTTTTCAATCAGGTCCCTTTCAATCCTGAAGATTCTGTGATTCTGTGTGCAGCAGCACAGCCTTTCAGAACTTCATTGTCTGAGCACTAGGATCAGTTTTTGATGTCGTTCAGGATACTTGGGGAACACTTCTATCATTTTTATTTTGACAGGTGAGTAAAAGAAATCATACTCCACGTGCTCCAAATAAAGGCTGCGTCCTCCATGAATGAGTACACCTTTCAATTCCCCAGCATACCCATAAACTTCCATCAATTAAAACAAGAGTGTTAGTGCTACTATAATCTCATTGGCTTCTGAAAGGAACACAGCCAATATCTAATAATCCTTTTACACTGTGTCAAGTCTGAGCATCTCAGAATGCAACTGTCATTGCTGTACACATGACAGTAATCATGAGCATCAAAGGAACAACAGTCTTTTCTATTTTCATGAAGTCTTTTCAAGCCTGAAAGTAGTGTAACTGAAGCCAGTAACATGGAGGATAGATGCCCTATAGTTACCATCATATAAATAATAATCTGGTAATATATAGCCTGAAAGATGTGGTAACACAATAATCTCATATGAGAGATAAATCATCTCTAATAATCAATAATTTTCTTTATATAAGTTAGCATAACTGTGGCCCTCTCAGAAAATGAGAGCTGAGGATTTCAGTGCACTTAAACCTCACGTCCAGATAGCCCCTAAGAGTCTTCAGAACCTCTTATGTAATATGTGCCTCTCAGTTTGCAATTACCACTCTTCCTCAGATATGGTAATAGAGCCATGTTTGAATATTTCAGAGCCTTGAATCTCAGATAAACAGCAGGACTGAAGCTCTGTGCTGGCAAGATTTTTAAGGAGAGGAGGAAAGGACAAAGATTCCTTGCTCTGTGCAAGGAATAAGTTCAAATTCATTCCACTATAAATAAAAAAGAATCCATTCTTGGAGATTTTCAAATGTCAGCTGGGGAACCTGAGAAACCTGTCCAAACCTTTGAAGAAAACTTTGGTTTGAACAGGAAACAAGAATAGCTAACCTTCAGAGTAACTTCCAACTTCTATGACTATATGGAATTCCATGAAATCTGATATAGCCAGTAAAGTATTTTGACATAACCACGTAAAAGGGAAAATTGAGATCTTCTTCTTGTGTATTCCTGAGTCCTTATAATCACTTTATTTATTGATTTATTTGTCAAAAGGTCTGTAAAATTATTTTTAATAACTAATATAATTAATCTAAATATTTCCTTGATTTGAGAAAATTCTTATAAGGTAAGGTACAGGAAATATTATTTCCATTGCAGAAGAATTTTCATGTTGGCCTCTCCAGTGTGCCTGTTGTTAAATCACTTGACATTTAGCTCAGCTCCCTCTTTGCTTTACACACATGCAACAATATTTCCTTTACGTCACAGAGCTATTATAAGAATTAAGATATCGATTTCTACAGTACACATACAGAGCAATGACATCTTGACATCATCTATCTTTCTTACTGAATCACCTCTCAATTTCCAGGGTAGTACCAGCAGCAATGGGTGAACAAAAATACCCTATCTTTCCAGTTTCCAAAGTTCAAAGGGTTTTAAGTGGATCTGGGCCTTCTGTATTTACTCAGTTTTCAAGAACCCTGTTCTGGGGGCACCAGATGCACCATTTCATTAGGTGGTGATTACGTCTGCTCTCACACTCAGTGGATCTTTAACACCAACCACCGTTAACAAAGGTACATGCATGGAGCTAGAGTCCTCGGCCTTCACCTAATGCTGACTAATGACTGTAATACATATAAAACAGTCTGTTTGTCAGTCAATTGACATTTGTGCCTTGTATATTTATTAATCTTTTTCTTAATAGTTGCCTTTCTCAGACAAAGCCTCTGCTGTATACTGGGTGTTGTACAGTCAATTACTAGCATTCAGAGAAAGAGGAAGACTTTAGGTATCATGCATGTATCTATAACATATGAACCTTATGATATAGTGCATGTAGTGCTCGAAAAGCAGGGGTCTTGATGAGTATACAAGTTCAGAAGACCCACTATGTATAAGCACTAGCATATCTGTTTGAAGTGGAGCTCTTTTACATACAATTTTAATAATTTTTTTTTCTCTACTTTTCAAAATGCTACCAGTTTTATAATAATTTCCGAAAGAAATTCAGATGAAAGTGCTCATATAAATTAGTTAGATGCAAATGTCATATATTTGACTGACCTAATGCCCAGAATGACAACTTGATTTGTTTTTGAAATATTGGAACAAAGAATAAATAAGTAGTTACCAAAATTTCGGCTGACTTTGGAAGTCAGTAATACTTGTCAATTTTCTGAGACCTGTTCTCAAAGAGCAGAAATTAATTCTACAGACAAGTGCCATATATAACCTCCAACCTCCCTTTGGCCATGGCTAACAAGCTGCCAATCATAACAGAGGACAAAAGGTCACTACACAATAGAGCAGTCAGTCACTTGAGCTTTCCCAGGAAATTTCACACAGGGCTGCAAGACAGACTTGTGGGAAAGAGAGGTAATGTCACGTTACAGCAAATATTAACATAAATATTAGCAGGCTGCTGCGTCTAAAGGGCCGGATCCTAGATCCACTCTACAACAGGTCTCCTATTGACCCGCGGGAACTCAGCGTGTTGACAGCCGGCTGTCCTAACGTAAGGACTAATCAGCAGATCAGATATTTCAAATTGCATTTCTCTACTTGGCTCTGGTCTTCCTTTTTCTCTTTTGCCTGAATAATTTTGGAGTTCCCAAGATATTCTCACTGGTGGATTTTGGTGCGTGAAGAGTCTTCTTATTTGTTACCCATTAAATTATCATGATAATCCATTTATCCATGGATTTATCCCTTTGAAATGCAAGGACTGGAGCTGCAATGAATTTGATGGTTGCAAGTGAGATCAGAGGAAGGAGGAGAGGGAATCTAGAAATGGTAAAAATGAAAGTGTTCACTCATTTAAAGCCTGTTTCTTTTACCTTAAAATTGTGACAGGAAAAATGGTTGTAGAAAACTGTGACAGGAAAAATGTCTGGAGTGGAGTTTTCCTGAAGCTGTAGAAACCACAGGACATAAACAGAATGACATATGTAAGTAGAGATATTATCTCATACTAGTTGACATAGTCTAATTTTATAATTACATTATTTGGTCTAATAAAAGATGTTATTGCTACCTATACATGTTGTCAGAGAAAACTAATTGATGAAGATGGGAAATTTTTCTTTAATAATCCCACAACAACAGTTCTCACTGTTGCCCCTCTCTCCTCTTTCTTTTTCCTCTTTCATCTCCCCTTCTTGCTACAGCTACATCTTCTTCGCAGTGCTCCCTCCAAACCCTTCCTGCCACCGTGTCCTTCCTCTAGAATTTTCTCACCACATCCTTTCATGAGGGGGTCATCAGTTCCTCACCAGAAAAATGTCTCAGTTTGGACTCTATTCTGTGCACCACTTCATCTCTAATGCAGGGAACCAGTGTCCAGGTAACCCAAATGTCACGTTGCCAGTAAGGGTGCATTTCAGGCCTTTCACCAGTTTAGGGTAGTTCAATCCCATACTACTTACAGGCTGAAAAGTAAATAGGCAACAAACGACAATAATTACAAAACGCTAATATCCTCCAGAAGTTACCATCACATACATAAATAAATAAATAAATAAATAAATACAATTGGAAAGTGTTCCAAGTTCAAAATATATGAAAACACCTGAAGGGAGTAGAGAAGACAGTGAAAAACAGGTAAAGGTTGGCAGTCCACAGAGCCCCTGTATTACTTGAACAATTACTTACAGATATGGTAAAGCACTGCATGGTCTTTAGCACTTAAGCTGTATTTGCTTCTCCAACCTACAAAAGTCTGGAAATATTCTCACACACTTACTAATCAAATCAAAAAAATCTATGTGTTCAAAGAATCATTTTATTAATCTACCCCTGAAAAAGTTTTCCAATCAGCTTCAATCATGTTAGTTTTACTACTAAAGATGGGAACATGCAGCATTGAAGGACTGAGAGAAAAAATATTTTGTTTGCCAATCAAAAAGCATAAATCTACCTATGACATTGACACCAAGTCATGTTGGTGACTTGGTCACCAACTAATAACCACTAGCCAGCAGTGCAAAGCTTCTCTTGCTGGCTATTATCCCATTGTCACTATTGCATTGTTGTGCTCTGAAGCTCAGATAATGACCTATTTTTGGATGGGCAGCCCTCCAAGAATTTAAGGTCTTTGAAAGGGGATTTGGTGATACGCTATACTATTTTTATTCAAGACCTTTGTTCAAGCAGCAGGAGAATAAGTTCACTGTTTCCCCATTTATGTGGTTGCCTGTGGTTAGAATCCCCAAATCCAAATAGGCAGAAGGGGTAGAGAGCACGATCATTAGATTGGGGAGATACATGTCACGTATTCTGTCCCTCTAATAACAATATACTTATCGGCATTTTTGTGAAGCTAGCTTACTATCCCAGAAGATCAGTTTAGATAAAAGATTTATACGCTGTGGTGGGAATAGCGAAGGATTGGATTTGAAAACACAATTTTTAAATCCTATCATTTACCATAGTTTTAAGTTTCTAGTGATTGTCTGACCTTATAAAACATCGCTAAAAGTTTCAATTGAAAGCTGTGAAATACACATTACACATCCCATAACAATAATAGTAAGGCTTCTGAACGTCATTAATATTGTCAGTTTAGCACATAGAAGATGTTCCTATCTATGAAATGATCAGAAAATTGAATTCAGGAATTCTTTAGGGATATGCTAGGAACCTGATGTTTTCTTTTAGCTGTCTCTTAAAAATGCCATTCCTGCTGGTTTAAGCATCTACTAACATGGAACTTATTAGAAAGCTACAGACAGCTGAAACTGCCACTTTCATGTATTTCTTCTTCAGACAGCCCGTTTGGAGTGTCTGACTGCATCCTGCCTTTCCTCATTGCTTTATACAAAGTTATGTTCAAACTAGGGAAATCAAAGATTACTTCTAAGTCAAACAAAGTCTGAAATCTGCCCACAAATTGGTTCTCTTTGTCCAATCTAAATTTCATAGCCCAAAGAATAATAGTGTCGTTCTGGCACAGGTGATCAAAAGTCAGGAGGAGTTCATCAAGGAAGGGATGATGGTAAACAACATCAGCAGCCATAATGTAGTCAAAGTGACATGAAGACCTAGGAAAGTTCTTCTCCAGATCAACTCCCCAAGACAATTCCTTAGCACAAGGCTGGTGCTTGCATTTCAGTTTTGTATTTTGGAGAACATTGTGTTGAAGGTTTCCCAGTAGTTCTGGCAAATCAGTGGCAATTACACATGCACCTGTGACAGAGAAAAAAGAAAAAGGAATCTTTGAATATACTTCAAGACTTAAGCATAAGCTCACTCACAAAAAACACCACTCAGAGAAAGGAAATTATCATGCAGTTATCAAGGAGACGAACAGAGCGCTGAAAAAGCTCTCAGTAGATCTCAGATATTCTGCTTAAAATTAGTATTTGGCTCGCAGATAAAGTAGCACATTTAAAGATAGTCAGCTCTACAGATAGCCATCTAAATGAAGCAGTGGAGGTAGTGGGGAATAGGATTGAATTCTTATTGTGTCAACATAGCAATGTTGAATAAGAGTAGTGTGAGAGATTAGGGACAGAGAAATACTGACCCCAAAAATTCAGCATGAGATTTGAGCATCGTTTCAGGCTCCTTCCTTTTCAAATGGCAAAAATCTTTCTCAGACTACAGAGTGTTAAAATTCTGCTAAAATGTAGAAGTTACTAACTTGGATTACTCTTGAGAAAAAGCAGGCTGTGGTGAGAGAAAACAGAACAAAGTGCTGGTAGCAGAAAGCTCAGGGATCAACTGCCAAAAGAGAAAAGTCTGAACACATTTGGAAAAGAAGCAACTTTTCTTCCCAGAGCTGTTTGGACAACAGAATAAGTTTAAATATGTCTTCTGCTAGTTGCTCTTGGCATTCATCTCAGACCGCTAGCTTCTTATTTTGATCCCCTGCTTAACACTTAAGAGCAGCTTCATCTACTGGAATATCTTTTATTGAACAAATACGTTCATAATTTTACAGAGAAAATAACAGAGGCAGTTTCCATATAAGCCTTTCAGAATTCACTTTTTCTTTCTCTTTATAGCTTTCAAGCAGCTCTGCTTTTGAGGAACTGAGTCATTTCCTGAGTCAGGCAGGATTCATCTCGTAGACGTTTCTAAGAGCATAAGAGCAATGATATGTACTCACCAAGTAGACTGGCTACTATGGAGACCAACCCAGTTCCAGCTCCAATTTCAATCACATTTTTGTCAACCAAACTGTATTGTCTAGAGTTAGTTTCCAAAAAATAACACAGAACAAGAGCCTGTAGAAGAGGGAACATACTGAACAAATAAAAGAAATACAACCTCTCACTAAATAAGCATCCTCATTTATAATCATGCAAAAAAAAAATTGGGGATAATTCTCGTATGTTCAAATGAGCAATGTTAATTCAAACAATGTCCTGAAAGCATCACAGCTCACTATAATCTTTGAGCTCTGTAGACTGACAGAATAAATGCCATAACATGCTTCAGTATATGCTTGCAAAGCATTACGACCAGAAGGAATCACTGCAATTATCTAATCTGTCACACTGTGTAATATGAGCCGGAGAATTCCAGTCAGCTATTCCCAGTTTATAACTGCACTTACTTCTGGCTGAGTTAAAATGTGTCCTTCACAAAGGCATCTTTATGTAAGAACTGTTTGTGCAAAGAAAATCAACTGCAACCCATGTTAATCTCTTTCAATAATTAATTATTTGTAGAAAATAGTTAATTATTGTAATGACTCAAAAGGGATCATCAGTTTTACCTCTTTGCTTTCACTTCAGCTCGCTTGTTTGCAGTTTTGCATGCTTAGCTTGGTAAGCATAACAAACCTTTCTAGCAAACAAAGACACAAAGAGCTCTCTGCAATCATCTCCTTATGTATATACTTATGCACTCTGATCAAGTACCTTCTTAAGCTTTTCTGTCCTGTCTTAATACTGACCAGATGGTTGTCCACAGACTGGCATATGCTCTATTATACTTTATTTCACTGTTGAAAAAGAAATTACTACCTCTATTCCTTTTGCAATGATAGTTTCCAGCTTGTCTCTAATACTATTTCCATGGCTTAATAAAAGTCATAAGCTAGTTTGTACAGAAAATTATATTGTCTACACTAACAAATATATGATGAATATACATGATCCCTTTGCAATATGGATGACCACTTGAAAAGACAGAGTCCCAGTTTAGAATAGCAAATTATACTCTTAGCTTTGCTTTAACAGGTTGAGAAAGAAATGCACAGAAAGGAGCAAGAAGGATGTTGATCCAAAACATATCAGAAAATCAAGTAAAGTTTTTGCTTTCTACCACTTATCTCAGAGTAAATAGAGAAAGATCTTGGACATGAACTCAGATATCTCCTACTCAACAAAGCTTTGATATAGGAGTATACCAAATACATGGTATATTTATACATCAAAGAAATAGCTCTGTGAGCAACAGAACTAATTAAGTCCAGGTTTCAGAAGATTTGTGTTTGGTGTTTGACTAGCTTCTTAAACGGAATTTGCCAAGTTTTCCTCCTAGTTTCTTACATTGCTATAACCTCTTCTCTCAGAGTCTTGCCATACTTAACTATAGAAACTGACTGGCATGATCAAAGCTCTATATGTTCTCTATGTGTTCAGTCACTGAATCTTTGAAAACTGGTTTCCTTTCCATGAAACACAGACTTTGTTTTCCTTAAAGCTTCTGCCCTCTTGGCAAATCTGGTTGACATTTAGCAGAAGGGTTCAGATGGAGAATATGAAGAGACACAGAAGCTTCCTTTCACGCAGTTGTCTTCCTCTCGTAGCAGAACCAGCTAAACCCTCCAGAGAAATTATGCTTTTCAGGACAGCCTGTCCTTTTGTGAGATCAACAGTCAATCAGTCAACCTTTCCTTGAAGGAGTTCACTGAGACTGCTAAGAGATATTGCACAAATGGCTCACCAGCTCAGCTAGGAGAAAGAAGAGTATTTGGATTTCCAAGCAGGGAAATATACTATTTACCCTTAATTTAACTGGCAGGATATTTTTTTACTGGTAAAACCCTGGGAAGCTAACACTGTTGGTAGAGAAATAGAGACTTTTGGATTTCAGTCGCAGAATTATAGAATTGTTATGCTTGGAAAGCCAAGAAGATCAGAAAAGTCCTCTCCCTGTGGGAGCTCCTGGGTGCCACTCTGTTCTCCAAACACCATCAGCATCATGACACATCCCCGACCACATCACTTTCTTTCACTCCTGCTTAACCGCTCCCAAACACCCAATTAATTGTATCACAGCATGAACCGAAAACCTTGAAAAAGGCTCTTCCCACAGTGGGTGTTAGCAGTTCATATATCTAGAGCCATGAGTGATATTTCCTGAATATAAGAGTTCTCTACCGCATACACTGCTTGCTGTTGAAGAAATTGATATTTCCAACAGAACATTTTCCCTTGGCTGGATATTTATAAGGTTAATGTGTTTCTCACATAAGTAGGCTGGATAGATTCTCTCACAGGCAATACCTGGTGAGATCATACCATAACTATTTCCATAATCTGGATCTGCCTGCTATAGAGCCATCTACATTTATAACATATACCAAATTGTACAAAATTGTAAATATCTTGAGACTGTCATGTTTCCTGCAAAAATTTGCTTGTAATTGGATAAGGGAGTCAAAAGTTAGTGGCTGGACAGGAGAGGAAAATGGAATAAACAATAGATATTATCTAAACTTTGAGAATCATGAACCCACGGGAAATCAGGCTAAACACAAGTTTGCTGTTTGTAGCCTGCAGACAGAGAAAATGTAGAAAGTCGTCTTTTGTCATTATGACACCCAACAAAACATACTAACATGCAAAATAGCAGTGCTAGAAAACTAAAAAAAAAAAAGCATAAATATTGTACCGATGGCCAGACTACTGCCCCGTAACAGTCAGTGGCTTCTGTAATTTTTATCTCATGGCCAGCAAAGTAAAAGCCTTCCCAGGCTTTATGAGTTAAAACAGCAGGAAAAAATCGTCGTCTCATGATCTCTGCAACTATCTCTTCATCTTCTTTTTCCCCTGGAAGCAAAAGTATAAAAGGTCAACCAACTTATAAAAGCATAAAAGCTGAGTGTGCTGAAAATGAAACTACCAATTTGTATTAAAAAGCTGGAGTGGAAGCAAGAATTTGAATTATGCTTGTGAATGAAAATGCATTTTGCCATTAATGAGTGTCATGATATATGGGAACTCTTCTGAATTCTAATTTAAGTTTTCAGTTTATGACTGCAAAAAGTAATTTCTCTCCTGTTTTGCTGAAGAAGCCAAATTCATAAAAAGTAAAGCAAACAAGCAACGTGTTACAATATCTTGCCTTCTGTTCCAGCAAGCCAAAGTAAAAAACCTAGGTTCTCTTTCACTTTGAGAGCAGCTGCCATGCCATACAATTTCATGGCCTTACATGCTTAGAGGTTTTTACTATTTCCTGTATCCTTTTATTGTTCACTTACAACACATTATGGTTCTTTTTGACCGTAAACAAAGGAATTTTGATATCATTTATAAAGCTGTCACAAAACTTGTGAAATACATCCTAGCAACTTGAATTATGACTGACAGGAGAGAAAGCATTACTGTCGTTAGGAAAGCTTATCCTCTCACCCCAACAAGCCTAGTAAAAGGAATTCTTTCCAGCTGGCTTGTTACCCTGAATACCATCCTTGTTGCTACGCGAAGAATATTTATGATGGCTACATAATCTAAGATAATTCTTCTAAAGGAGCAGGGTTTTGGGGTTTTTTTTTAACTGAATATAAAGGCAGATTCAGCTTTGTCATCATCACAAAAGATTATTTAGATTAATTCCAAGTTTTAATAAGAAAATTTCTTTCATAGCCAATTATAATCTCTTGGCAAATTAGCTAAAGCAAAACATGTTTACAAGATACAACCCCCTAGAAAGCATGCTAGAGGTTTAGATAGAGGTTTAGATTACCGTCGTTTCTAAAGCAGAATTTCTGTTTCAAGTCTGCAACTACCGTCCAAATTCATAGATGTCAAGTTTTGCATATCACATAATGAAGACACTGCACCTCTGAGTGCCTGTAAATGAGAGCAAGTGCTCTCTCGTCAGCATAAAAACATTGATCTACCATCCTTTAGTTAATTCACGTAAACCACAAAGTAATTAGATGGTGGCTGTTGTCACTACTGAAAGATTTGCACATTTCTTTCCCCACTGGAGTCACTGTAACCACAAGCTATCATAGCCTCAGTTACCATCATTTTCTCTGTTGTATGCTTCGGTACTTTAAGGACATAATGTATTGAAATTCAGCTCTTTTTTTTTTATATTAGCAAACATCTTCCAACTGAGTGGGTATCTAGTACCCACACTAAGAGATTTGGTAGGCCATAAAGGATTCTGCTCCCTGCTCAGCCCATACCATCCACAGCCCTGAAGGAAGAATGCCAAATCTATTGATTAATTTACACCATTTCAATCTCTGGAACAACTTACCATCTCTTGGAAAATCTTAGTGGGCAGCTAACTTATCACCACTTGGTGATCCCACAAGTGTATTTTTTTGGGAGAAGCTTACATAACAGTTTTAGTTTTGTGGATTTTTCTTTATTTTTCCCTACCCCTTAATAAGATCCTAATATTCTCTGGAATCAAGAGACCATTTGCTCCATCAGGTACATCACACAGTAGATTTCAAAAACTTGTCAGAAATTATATCAGCATGAAGAAACTAATGATTCTGAAAAAGGCTGAAAAAAAAATGAGTCTTTAGGCAAATTTCCTTGGTTCTGTGTAAAACTCTGTACGTACCACAAAAGACACTCTTCTATATCACTCAGAGTAGCTAAACTCCTTCTGGCACTGTATAAAGAAAGAAGTTATTGTTTGTTAACTGCACTTAGAGCAGTCAGAACAGAAAATAACACACCAGCAGGAAATATTTCATGCAATAAGAAAATGACTACCAGAGCAAACCAAATCCAAATGAAGTGCCTTTTAATACCTTAAAATGTAGGGAAAGTTCTGCTAATTCACTCAACTCAGGTTTCACCATATCAGATTTAAAATTCTGATAGGAAGTTTTTCTCCTGGAGGTATTTAACTGTGTGTTACAGTCCTTATTCTGTTGTTTGTGAAGAAAGCTTCTTGAAATTGTGATTCAACTGATGGATTCTAACAATTTTAATGATATTTTAACATAGCAACAACTGACTCTTCAGTAGAATACCGATAGACAAAGGAAAAGGTTGATTCTTGTCTCAATTCCTGTAAGAATGGAAGTGCATATGGGTATTATTCAAGCATCCATACCAAATCAGCAAAACTTTAAAGAACTAGAACAGATTCTTCTCCCACCATTTTCCTGAGTCTTTTCAGGGAAATTCTCCATAATTATTCTTCTGTTGTGCTCTGGAGAGGCATAGAAGTGGCATGCACTTGTCATTACCTTCTTTGGTCTATAGACCTCATGGTCTAAGTAGGATCTTATCTATCACATAGATAGCACTGGAGTTTCTGGTGGAGGACCTTATTTAGTTTAAGATGTGATAGTGTGATCTAGCTAGTTAACATACAGCAACTGAAATATTTTTCTATTAGAGAAACAGATAATGTTCCCTGGTCTTGACTTCACATTCACACAGAAGTTCCTGCCTATATATACCCAAACCCTTCTTGCAATAGCATTTGAATTTAGCTAAGTTCCTTAATATTTTCTATCTAATAGGCTAATATCTCATAGTGTTCTTTGAAATCATTCAGGTATTTCTTTTGTCTTTTATCATAAAAGCATAATATCTTTAGAGCATGTTCCCAGAAACCCTTTCATTCTCCACTAACATCAAGGGTGAACAAGATAGTCATACACTGCTGACAAATAATCTTGCAGTATATCAATCACATCATTATGAAAACAATATAAACATCATTCCCATAGGCACAGGACACATCATTATTGCAACTAAACTGTGAACACAGTTTTCCAGAGAGACAAACGAAATTATGTGAAAGAAAGACTGGAGTTCTTGAATCAGTAGCAGATTAGTTATAAAAATGTGTGACAAGCTGTTGACTCTTGTAGAGTGAAGCAGAGGATTTTGTGGATACATTCGAATGTCATATGAAATGCTTTATATTAGCAGAAAACCTGAAGAAAAATGACACGAGTTCTTCTGGGAGGGAGTTGGAGAAGTCCCTTCAAGTGGAAAAGGCAAGAGAGAAGAAAAATAACAGGAGACAGATGAAGTGAGAAAGTAGTAAATTGCTAAATACAGAATCTTTAATAATGGAGGAAATGATGAAAATGGGCCTTATGCTGATTTGATTTGAACACTTTTGCTCAGAATCAGTGGAAATACAACCTAAATCTAAATATGCTACATGATACAGGTTCTGTTTACACTAACAGTCACGTAACATCCATTTTTGATAGTGTAGCACTCAGACAAGAAGCAGTAACTTCAGAATTCAGTTGGGTATCTTCCATCAGTTATTAGCATATATTAAATCTCTCTTACTGTATAACAAATGATACTCCTTACATTAATGGGCTCTTAATTGAATAAAGAGAGAAGAAAGATGGGCACTGTTAAACAGCACATAAAATGTAGGAAAAGCAGTAAAGACAAGGAGTAGGAATTAAAATTCAGAAAGAATATTGATAACATTGTTTAAATACCTAATTAGAATGTGACCAAAAAAAGGAAGTTAAATGACCCTAGTGCATGGAAGCTATAAAGAATGTACTAGCCATCCATATTCAGCATATACAGTAACAAAATACTCTCTGGTTACTTTGCTAATGGATCAGGACAGCATTAATTCAGAAGCCATAATCTCGCCCATGATTCTGCAAAAGAGTTTACAGGGAGAAAAAAAATTAGAATAATCTCTTGCAAGTGCTGACCTGACCCTGCTTGACTTTTTAAGGTCAGATGGTGCCACAGCCCAAGGTGATGAGAGTGCACGCAAATGAAATAAGACCCGACTGTCTGCACTGTCTACTCTGATGGACCTTTTCCAACTGGCAAAAGTAATGAAATCCAAGCTTTCAGTATGAGCTTGATCTGAAAAAGTTCAGCCCTCAAGCAAAACATTTTCCCCTCAGAAGCAGCACACTCCCTCACCTGTAGAATTTAGACTTAAAAATTACCACTTATCAAGCCTGAAGTGACAAGAGTTGTAACAACCAGGTATCAACAGTCGTGAAGATCTACAGTTTCTCTAAGACTTCTCAGTAAGTGTCTTTGTGAGATTGATGATTACCCACCCTGACATACTGATTTGAGTAACATATGAGAAAATACTGACAGTTCACTATCAAAGTACTAAAAATTCACCGTCAGCTGGCTTCTTCAGAACTCTCCAGTCTGGACACACAGAACTGGAGTCACCCAAAGTAAAAATTCAAGACAGTTTATGCATCTAACCTACTTAGATAAAATTCAAAAATAAACTTCAAAAATAACATAAAAGAGAGCTATTCTCCTTTCAGTGATACTAAATAATACACAAAGTTAGTTTTCTTTTCCAAAGACAATCTCTACCAAGGTGGCAAGTACAGCCTGCCTGCAGAGGCTTGGGCCATGTCATCTGCCATTCATATATGTTGCTATTAAGCAGCAGAACTTCACATTTGAGAGGAGAGCTGCTCACAGATCCTACTCGGACAGATTGTCCCAAAAAATAGAGTAACTGGTGAATGATTTGAACAAAGTAAGCCTGACCTTGAATATGTTTTCCAGTGATTAAAGAAATCCTTTCAGGTCTGAAGGAGATTCCCTTCAAACTTTGCATTTTCGGAAATACAGAGGCCTTAGTATGGCAGTATGCTTTTGTTTGAGAAAGATGTTTGAGAAAGACAAGCAATTTTTAACATTTTTTTTTGAAAAATATTCTCTTCATTTTTAAAAGAGTAGTGTTTTCATCTTTTTACTTCTTTCTTTCAGTAAGAGATTGAAATATTCATTCAATAATTTCATCTCTCTCCTGCTCTCCTAATCCCCACAGGCTGACAAGTGTGACTGACTGACGTGGTTGTTCTACAACAGCTGATGAGGTTTAATAAAGAAGTGTGAAAAGCAAGAAAGAAATAATGACTTGCAATATGGTCACCTCAGTCTCTGATACTCGTAATGTCAGAAGAACAGAACAGCTAACATCCTGTGAACACGAAGGCCAAAAGATGAGCTGTAAAAAGACACTTTCTCTTTCCAGAAGTTAATTTATTTTGGGACCACTGGTCAGCTGCCAAAAGACAGTCTATAAATTAAAACCGAAGTCTGTAAATTAAAAAGCAAAGAAATGCAGTGCTCCTTTATAATATTTTCCTCCTCCCTTTATCTTAGTTATTTATCTGTTATGGCAGAGAGATATTTTGGTTAAAGCTGTTTGATCATTACAATCACTATTCTGGTTACAGTTTCCCAAAATTAAAGCTCACAAGACCTTTGGATCTGTGAGTTAAATCTGGGGACACAGAACTACAAAATAAATCAGTGATAAGAAAATCAGCAAAGTCAGTGCCTGCAGCACTTGGTAAGGCCTAACTTCAAGAAGGTTTGTCCTTATTACAGCCTAAGGATCCTGGAAGGAAAGGAACAGCAGAGAACTTCAACCATGCCCTTGACTTTCCAGAAGTCAGAGGTAATCTATACCTTTCCAAGAATATAAAGCAAAGCACTGGTCCAGAAGACTCTCTTACCTAAACTGGATGGTTATTTCTCCCACTCCTTTCTTACCTATGAAGGAAGAAATTGGCATGAAGTACAGATATTCTAGTACATTTATTCCGAGCCAAGGCTGATAAAATAATGGCAATGGTAAGGTATATTATATCGATTAATCTGAGATACTACGTCACTGTAATATAATGCTCGTAACTTTATACTTAGAAATGCAAAAGGACAGAACTGTAGCACCCATGGACAGTCACATCTCAGCCAAGGATCAAACTCCACCTAGTTCAGCGTACAAAAAGGCAAGAACAGAGGCAAGGATATGTTCACAGAATACAAACTATGGATTTATCAACGTTTTAGAAGTCTATTTTCACTTTGAAATCAACACTACTTGTTTCCAAGACCCATCCAAATCACTGGTCATCACCACTAGAAGCCTGAAAATAAAAGCATTATAGTCAGACTATCTCATGAGCACAATGAATATAAATGCAGTGAGTACTTCCCTTCTTACTCGATCGTATTATTTTCTAATATGGAAAACAGCTGCAGGTTTAGCAGCAATTGAAAATTGCTAAAGAAAGCTAAATAACTTCCCTTTAACTACAAAAGCAGGCTGCATTTTTAAGCTGGATAGCCTGAAGTACAAGAGGTGTAATCCATATCTAGTTTAAATTTCTACCCTTCTTACCCTACCTGGTCAAGACAGCTTTGTATTGTTGAAGGCTCCTACTTCTTTGCAATCACACGAGAGCACTCCAGGTACCATGACAAACGAAAGAGGAAAAACTCAAAAAACAGCTACTGATTTTCCCCTATGAATAATTTTACATTTCAAAAGCTTTTCTTTGTGTAGGGGGTCAGAGAGTAATCCAACAACATCATCAATCCATGAGAACATGCCACTTTTTCTTGTGACAGTTGAGAAACAATTCATTTATTGTTGAAACACATCTAATTCAATGAAGAAACCAAAGATGAGGAAAAATGTTAAAACAGAAAAGATAGGCACCTGGCTGAGAAGGGGAAACATACTACAGACTTCCCTAAAGAGTTAATCTGTGCTATGATTACTTAAGATTTGCCTTCAATCTCTGTTCTGTCCATACAGAAGATTTCATTGAAGTTTACTAATGCCTTCAACAAAAGGGGATTTAGTTGTTGAGAAAGAGAAAAGTTTAGAATAGTTTACTACACTATTTTGAATGCTACCATGTCCAAACAAACTCAGAGATAAGTTACTACAAGAAACCAGATAGAAGCAGATATTTTTAATTGTGTTCTGGTTTGCTGTGTAGGTGTAATTTAGTTCTAACTACTAATAAAGCCAGTTATGCTCTATATTATACTATATATAAAATGTACTGCGGATTAAAAAGTGTTATTCCACTTTGGCTTTTTTAGTCTTTTTCCATTTGGAGACAATTTGTCACCTGAGAACAGTAGAATTTAAATTACAGTATTTGAGGTGAATCATGTAGTGAAGACAAAAATGCAGGTAACTAACACAAACATACTGTTATAAGAGTTGGTTGGTTGGTTGGTTGGTTAGTTGAGGTTTTTTCTTTTTTTTTTTTTTGAGATAAGAACTAATGCAGTAGATTTCTTTCTTAAAGAGAGAAGCATAATTCTAGAGAAAAGGACAGGAAGAGAAGAAGATGAAGATAGAGAAGGCAAATGTTGGGAAAATATGACAAAATAGTCATTTATAAACAGGATAATGACATTCCATTTTACCAGTGCTGTTAATAGCAAAGTTCAATGTTTAGAGGAGGGTTTGGTATTTTAAGCACTCATTCATAATACAGAGAAATTGGAAAGGTGGATCTTTCTTAAAGTCATTCAAATGCATCTTTCGCATCCTCAGGGGGTTCAATCCACTCTACAGAATCATGTGGTCAGTTGCATCTCCTCTCTTCCACCACCATTACGGTTGAACTATAAGGAATCTAAGAAAAGCCAGCAAGCATAGAAAAGTCCAAATATCATCCGGACACTCAGCTGGAAAGAAGAAATCTTAGGTTCTAGTGTCTGGACCCAGAGTGTGTTTTTTATATTTGATATATCACAACCTGTGAGGGCAATAGAAAAGGGTCAGTGGGAAGGGGAGAAAACAACAAATGTCTTTAGAAGCAACCCAGGAAACAGGAACAGGACAGCGACTCCCTCTGTCTTCCCGGATGAACACCCCATCTTCCAAGTTAGAGGGTTAGACTGCTTCTCACTTGCCTCTGTTCCAACGCCGCCTCATTTAAGGCATCATTCCGGACCTCAGCCAGAGACTTAAAAGTGTAGGAGTAACTGTCATCAATGAGGACATCTGTCAAGTAGGGGGAGGAGAGGGAGTGTATCCCTTATAAAATGCTAGAAGATATGTGAAGGTTACCAGGTCAGCATTTTCTCAGATATTTATGGATTAAAAAACTGGGCCCTGGCCAAGCAAAGTGAGACATTGAAGTGCCAAGGACAAGTATGTTTTGCAAACATGCTCTCGTCCTCTTGTGTCAGAGACAAAATTATTCTGAGGTGAATCCAAATAAGGCAAATGTGACAAAGAAATCCAGCATTCCAAGAAAGGCAGAAGGGAGTGTTAGCGTAGGAGCTCAGAAAAGTTTAACTAAAGAAAGTTAGTGAGTGATCACAAATATTATGAGAGGAAAGAGGAGAGAAGAGACATCTAATGATGTAGGCATGATGGATAACTGACAGGAGATGTGATCTAGTAGTAATAGGAACCATGAGCAAGAGCGAGGAGTTCTATAATAAGAAATCAGAACCTGGCTGTGAAGGAAAGTGGAGAGGATGAGTGCGAAGAGTTCAGAGCAGAACTTGCTGAGAAACTGAGCAGGAATAAGAATCACGAGAAACAGAGATTGAGACTTGGTAGTTAAAGTTAATGGGCCTTAATGCTTAAAGGAAAGCATAAGAATAAGGGATGTGTAGGCAGAGAGGGACCACCAGGTTAGTCTCTGTGGAGGTGATTGGGTGCCCTTCTCTCTAAAGCTTCGCATGGAATTTTATAACCCAAAATCTGTTTCTCATATGAAAATGTGAAACTGTCAGTACATCTCCTGTTATATCTCCTCATCCCCTTAAATTAGCATTGCTAGACACAGAAGAGAACAATGTGCTATTGCTATCAGTGCAGTTACTCAGTAGCTAAGAGAAACATATTTCACAGAACCACAGAATGGTTGAGGCTGAAAGGTGCTTCTGGAAATCCTCAAGTAGGGTCAGCTGTAACAGGTCGCCCAGAGCTGTGACCAGACAGGTTTCAAGTATCTACAAGGACCTCAGCAGTCTCTCTGGACAAACCTGCTGGGAATTTGTGCTTAGTGCCTCTTGTTCTGCCCCTGGGCACCACTGAAGAATCTGGCTCTTTGTCCTTCCACTGCACCACATAATTAATAAACACGGGTAAGATTCCCTTCTGAGCCTTCTCCAGGCTCAGCAACTGCTGCATCCCTTCAGGCTTTCCTCATATGAGAGGTGCTCCCGGCCCTTTGTCATCTTTGTGGATGTCCTTTACCGGATTTACCCCAGTAAGTCCGTGTTTCTTTTGAGCCCAGAGCTGAACAGCCTCCCAGGAGGGAAGAATGACGTCCTCCTTCAACCTTGCAGTTGAAGCTGATCTAAAGACTCTGTTCTGATAACCAAATTCAATTTATATTCCCAATTACAGAGCTTTAAGAATTTACAGGCAGACTCTTCCCTGCCCTAAATCCTGCATGAGGAAAGCATCAGTATTAAAAAGCCAATCTTGCAGAAGCATAGAAATGCTTATGCCACTTTAACTCAACTCTCTAGTGTACTATAGAACACATGTCATTAATATTTCAGTCTTTAGTAGTTTCATCTTCAGTATTTATACTTCTGGGTATTTCTTCCCCTAACAATCATGCTTCATTTATAGTGTAGGATCAACTCAAGCTCTCAAGCCAGAATTACACATTAGGAAGGGGAATTGCACTATATAAAATCTCAGGATTATGGTATTTAAACAACATTACAAGGAAATACAATCTATATCAATCCCTATGAGTTGTCTGCTTGTGCAATGTCAGCTTTAGGTTATCAATTGATTTTCTTAGGTCTGCTAATGAGGGAAAAAAAAGAAAAAGATGACAATGACTCAGGAAAAATGCAAACCAAAAACCTCCAAAAGCTGATAGAAATTTCCTGGAAAAAAATGTTTTTCTCTCTCCCCCCACCCACCTTTTTAGGTTTGATTTTTTTTTTTTTTTTTTTGGGGGGGGGGGGGGGCTGGTTTTTGGTACCAGAAGTAGTTGGTCTGAGAAAACTAATATTTTAGAGATTTTTTTAAAAATTGCATCTCAGTCATTCAAATCTCTTCTATTATCAAACTTTTAAATGGAAAATACTTCAAAACTTACTGTCCTAGACAGTTACAGCAGGTCCTAAATACAGCAACTCTCTTCTACACTAAATTTATGATTCCAAACAAGGAAGATTATGTGCTTTCTTCCCCTTAGAAGCATGATTTTCATCTTTATTTACATGATAAACTCAGGCATCTGATTACACACTACTACTATAAAACGCTCCAATTTAGTTATAAGTTAACAGACTCAATGTTTTCTGTTTTTCAAGGTTAATCCTCCCTCATCCCACTTTACAGACACGTTTACACTCAGGAAATTCAAATTGCTCTATTCAAAATTGTCTATTGTAATTCTAATTCAAAGTGCTCTATTTCATTCTATTCAATTCAACTATATCCATTCTTTAACACTGTCATTATTCAAAAGAAAAGACTTTTATTTTTCCAATAAAAAGTCTCTTAAGTGTATTTAGATTGTCACTGCCTAGAACACATTGTCACTCAGAAAAGGGGGGGGAAAAAGGCAAATCAAAAAGTTTACAATAAAAAAATAACTATTTGAAGTATTGAGTCATCCATGGAAGAAAAAAAAATCTAAAATTTCCACAATACGAGAAGATTTGAGATCTCTTCCTTAACGTGTGGAGCCAAAGAGCAAAAACAAGAGCAAGCAGCTGGGAGGGAGAGCACACATTAACAGGAGCAAGCGCTCAACACGTCTCTGCCAAAGGCGCCCAGGACAGAGACACCTTGCATGGCTAAATAACTGGTCATGTAAAAACAGTCCAAGACCTACCAAACAAAAAATTTGGGAAAAAATCCCCTGTATTCAGCTGTTGAACATATCTAAACCCCACCTCTAAAGGATACAAATAACTTGTCCCAAAACTTGGCAATGCCCAAGAATTGAGATTACTCCTGGTGCATCTTGAAAGATGTACAGCGATGGACTTGCTTAAGAGAAAAAGCTGCTCCCAGATTGTGATGAGAGTATTTGACCATTAAATTCGAGGTTGTCTAAGGAGACACCGAGCTTGGAATAACTCATTTTTGTCCAGCTGACAGCTCTCACAGAAAGCTCTTGTGGGTTGATTGGAGTTGTGGCTTTATTCCTTGGAACCAGCCTGGGCAAACAGCCTAGGCAAGACGCCAAACGCTGGCAGACCAACACGCTGGCATAGCAGAAATTTGCCACGTAGCTGGAATACCACGACAGCACAACCTGTTGTACGTTCAGTATAAATGCCATAAACGGAATTCTCCAGGAAAAATATGAATGAGTCAGTAAGGCACCTTCGTTCCTCCTATTCATTAATTTTCTGAAGTGTAACAAAAAGTACAGTGAATAATAAACTCATTTACCTCCTTGGCCTTCTACTTTTCTTCTCAGTTCTTTATGGAGATTATTATGATGTGATGGTGTCAGATCCATTCTGTGCCACAGGACACTGCAGAGAAACACAAATCTTTCTACCTGGCAAAATGAACAAAATGACTTTACTTTTAGTTTTCTTCACATAATCCTCTTCAAAATAAAAATTTGTTTTTAAATTTATTATGCTATATTTTACTCCTAATAATAAGAAAATAAGAAAAATAATAAAATCTCAGATGAGTTTAACTGCTCAACTTTCCACAGGCGAGGGAGAGTACATTAAAACAAATAAATAAATAAACTTTCATAACTGTTTAAAATCATTCTAAGAAATTTCAAATTTTTTTAAATTAGAATTTATAGGAATAGAATTTGTACCATTAAGTGTCTGAAGGAGAAGAAAACTTAGACCAGAAAGCTCTGATCCTACCTGAATTAATCAGCTTGGAAAGGAAAGAAAGAAACTATTGGTAAAAATTTGCATATGAGATTAAGAATAAAAATGACAAACATTATACAGAAATCCATATGTGCATGTTGTCTGTACAAATAGACCCAGAACATACATAGTCAGCAGAAAAAAAAATAAAAGTAGAGCAGAAAGAATTATAGAGCACAAAATTTATGCAGAAAGTTGCAGAGCAATATCACAGCAAAAAGAGACAACGCAATTTTCACCTCTCTGTGGAAAAGTAGACAGACAATCAATGCTCTCACGTTCTTGGCATTTTGCAATCAGGAAAACACTGAGTTTGCAAAACAACAAAAAATTTCAGAACTCTGATAGTATTTTGGATATTTGATTGATTTGTGCAAGAGTAGTTATAGGCAGCACACAGTTAATAATTTGTAGATATCTAAGCCACGGGGATACAATTACATAAGGTGATGACAGAGAGAAAGCAAGAAAGCAAGAAAACATTAAAAATAAACACTGGTTGAATACTATACAAAAATCACAATGTGAAGCTTTAGACAGATTTACTTCTCAAGATCAAAGGATGTAAACTGTATAATACAGAGATATCTGTTCATTTTTTTGGAAATAACATCCTCTCTCTGACTTTATCTTATGCATACGGGTCCAATCCTACCACCATAGTGCCAAAAGTCATTAACCTTTTTGAAGGTTAAAAACATAATTTGGCTTCTATGCATTATGAAAAAAATATATAAAAAAAGAATGTTAGTATAGTATCCATCATTTCCTATAAACTTACCACTAGTAACAGTATTATATGTGGAACAGGAAAGAGTTTCAATGAATTCACAATCTTTGTATCTATATGTATCTATCTTCAGAATACTGAATAGCATTATAAAGTCCTCGACAGGAAGCAGTAAATGTTACACACATTCATCAGCTTTACACCTACCTCAGAAGTGCGAAAAAGGACTATAATGGCTTAATAATAAGTGTCTTTGCATGAACAGGTAAGGTTGAGCTATAAAAGGATTTTAAATGGAAAAATTTTGCTCCTCTATATTTTTTTCATTCTAAAAATACTCTATGAGATATACAAATGCTGCTTCAGTAACACTACAGATAAGTAAAACCATTAAGTACAGAACAGTTCAGCTACTGATTTATACTCTTTAAAATAAAAGATGCAAACTCAGATGAAGAGCACACCCTTGACAACACAAGCAATTCAAACACTGCAGCGACTCACGACTGCTGCGTTTCAGCTGGCGTTACCCGAATCTCTTCTTTCAGCTTCCCGAGTGTGACACAGTATTCAAAAACAAACAAAAATCTTCGTTTCCTCCCTGCTTTCGTCCCCGTTGGCTCCCCGGCAGCGCCAGGCAGACCGGCTCCGAGTGCGTGTCACATGTTGCCAACATCCCCGCCGCGGAAGGGATAATAAACCCGGACAGCTGCAGCGCGAACACAAAGTAGATACCACGTACCGAGTCCCCCAGGGAACCCAGCACCCTTATGTAAGGGAACCGAGGCTTCGAGGCAGAGGTAGGTATGTACGCAGGATAGGCAGCAAGGAAACACAACCAGCTACGGGGCATTTTACACATGTATAAAGTGTCTGCACAGTTTTACCAACTTCTCAATGCATTAAAAAATAACTGATCAGAGAAAAAAAAAAAAAAGGGGGGGTACCATCAAGAGGGATATTTCATGCTCATATTACATGAAGTGCTAGACTCTGAAATTAAAAATGCCAAATCTATCCAGTTCACGTCAGCCCTTCATCCTTACAGGATGATTGATTGTGTGGATTGGGACTTACATATAGCAAAATCACAAGAAACTAAATAAAAGTGCTGAATGACCACAAAGAAGGACCAAAATTTAATGGAAGAATGTTAGTACGACTGGCAGCATTCAACTTTTTTCACCTAAACTGACAGAAACTATAAATAAATTCTCTAAATATTTAGAAGGATGAGAGGAAGAGGGGAAAAAAAAAAAGAAAGAAGTCTGAGCTAAAAAATTACACAAATTAATTTGACATGAGTGCTGCAAAGAATAGATTTGTCTGCTGAGTTCCTGAAGCCCTAGTAGGCAAATACATTTGCCAGGAAGCTGACTGTGTTAGTGTTCATACCAAAACACAAACAGATGATGCTAAAGTGAGGGGGAGGAAGAGAAAGAAAAGAAAAATCAGAAAAAACCACACACCATCAAAATCCTGTTGTATGGAGCTTGTAGTTAGTGACCTGATCATAGAACTAGTTGAAGCATTAAGAGGTATTAAAAAAAAAACCAAAAACTTTACTACTGCTGAACATCACTGTCGTACTGCTGAAGAGACAAAATCTCACTTTGGACATGCTGATAAGACTTCAAGTTTACATTGAAAGCATACGCACTTACTTCATCTCAGATCGTGCAAGAATTTATTGCATCAGTCTTTGTTGTATGAGATTTTATAAGATCTTATTTTATATCATGAATGATTCAACATGCACCATTACATTGATCACAAAGATATGAAACCAGGCATGCTGCAGAGAATAAGAAAAACAAAACTACTTGAACTGAATTTCCTTTTCTCAGGACCTGGGAATTCTCTAAGTCACTTTCAAGGTTTCATTCAAATTTGATATAAGGGAAGCAACACACTGCATGCAACTTCGTGACTCTTTTTTTTTTTTTCCTCTTATTTTGGTTAGAGGGTAAATGAGTGCAAGTCACTTTTTTGGCTCAATTTTATGGTCTCAAACAGGAAACTTTTACCAAGCACAATCCACTAATTTTGAGCTAATTCTTTTTTTCATTATTTAAAATCTTTCTCATATATTAAAAGTCCCATATAAATTCCAGACACAAAGACCATGAACAACAAATGCATGATGAATAGGGATAATTTATTTTTTTTACATCATAAAATTCATTAGAATATTTACAATTTTAAGTCATAGTCCTGCCCCCCTCAGTCCCCTTAAAACTTTCTTTAAGACTTTTTCTTTTTTCTTCCTCTCCTGCTCTGTGATTTACGGGTTTTGCCCTCAAACACAGGTTTGGCAGTCACCATGACTATGTTTCCCACTTCTTCATCCTCACCACTGGAGCTACTGTATCCCTTTTGTTCATTAGGTCTTACTGTCTCCATTTGAGACACAGTTTTCCTCCTCTTGCTCTTGTCTAAATCCCTGTTTTCCAATTCCTCTACTGAGGAGTCACTAGAGGCTTCCGAAAGATGCAAACTCCCAATAAAACCACCTCCATATACATGTTCCTTTTTGGAATCTGAATAGTTCTTTCTCTTCATTTGGGTTGCCACTTGATTATCTGAGCAATCCATAGGACTTTTTTCTTTCCTTTCCTCATGCTGCTTAAGTTCATGCTCCATAACTGCAGTAGCCTCCTGAATTTCACTGTCTTCCTCCTCTTTTTCCTTTCTCTTCAGGCAGGTCACAGCTCGGCGAAGTCGCTGGCTCTTAATGGCTTGTTTTTCATGTTGTGCTAGCCTGAAGAATGAATCTATTCGAAGCTGAGTCTATCAGAAACAAAACAAAATAGCTTTGGATGTTTTTGTGACAGGATTTCAATAGTTACCTAAGCTATATAACACAGTATCCCAAATTAAGTAGGAGAAAGACCATTAAATTTAATATGCAACTAAAGAGATGCCAACTATAAGATGAATTATAGTTATAGCGGTAAATCATGCAAAAAATTCACCTTCTCTAAAGCAAGAACTTTTCACCGCACTTTCAAGAAATTAGGTAATGGGCAAACACCTGTGAAATGCAAAAAAAAAAAAAAAACCCAAAAAAACCCACGTTTTTTCCTTGTGATTAGACACAGGCTGCCATTTCACAGAATCACAGAATGGTTGAGGTTGGAAGGGACCTCTAGAGATCATCTAGTCCCAACTCTCTGCTCCAGCAGGGACACCTAGAGCACGGGGCACATGGTGGCATCCAGGTGGGTTTGGAAGATCTCCAGGGGAGACTCCATAACCTCTCTGGGCAGCCTGTTCCAGGGCCTCATCACCCTCCCAGGAAGGAAGTTCTTCCTCACATGGACATGGAACTGCCTGTGTTTCAACTTGTACACATTACCCCTTGTCCTATCACTAGCCACCACCAAGAAGAGTTTGGCCACCTCCTCACAACATTCACTCCTCAGATATTTATACATATCGATCAGACTCTCTCTAAATCTTCTCTTCTTCAGGCTAAACAGGCCCAGCTCACTTAGTTTTTCCTCATTTGATAGATGCTCCAGTCCCTTAATCATTTTTGTTGCTCAGCCTTAAAGCAGAAACATTCTAACAGTGCTCCTAAGTTTGTCTTCACAAGCCTATCCTCAGCTGTAAGCTGTTAGTACAACATAAAGTTTATTAGACAAATGCTGAATGTGCCCCTCACATTTTGCCCAGGCCAGTGCAACGAAATGCTGTGATTTGACCAGAGTGCCGTGTAATAGAGGCTGCTGTAGGATAAAGATTAACAGCAGAACCCAAAGGGGTCAGAGACCACGAGATCTGTTTTACTCAACTACAGGCAGAGGCATTAAGCCAGTTTCCAGGTTTTCCCAAAAAAATGACCACAAGACACACTTGCAAAAGATATTCCGGTCAGCCTAAAAGTATACAGATTTAATTACAGTTTATGTGGTACTTTTCACTCCTTTGACTGATAGAGAGGACCTACCAGACTACATATCTATCTTGTTGATAGCAAAACAAGCAAAGATGATGATCTCGGCTCATCAGTTTTACAACCAATTTTCACAGTGTCAGCGCATGCATCACTTTTCACTTTTAAACTGCATTAAAGTTGACAGTATATTTATTTATAAAATGGAATAGTATAATAAATGGGTGCTCAATCAACTGCAATTGCTCAGTCTGCACTCCTTTCCCAAGGTTATGGATGGAACTCAATGGTCAGTCTTACCCCGCTAAAATCTTAGGGACAGTTATACAGATAATTTTTAAATATAGGACACTGCTTTTCAATAGCATTAAAGGTGCTTCAGTTATCTGTAGTAACCAGCAAGATGCAGAACAAGGAACAATCTGCACTTGAAACATGTTTGATAGATAAAAAGATTTTAAAGCAACTATTGCATTTACAACCTTAGAAATTATGTGGAGCTCCTCAAAATATACTCAAATCATACAACAAAATCTCTACAAGAAAGAGCTTGGTGACTTAAAAAATATATTAAAATAAAAATATCGCTAAATGCTAGGATATTTTATAAGCAGTACAGGCTCTCTGAAGAATGAAAGCACAGATTCAAACGAAGTTTCACCTAAGTTAGTTAAGCATCATTTATATTAAAGTCTTTCTATTCACGGTTTAGCAGACATGGTGTTGAAGAGTTTACAGTTGGACTCGATGATCTTGAAGGTCTTTTCCAACCATTATGATTCTATGATTTTAAAAAGTTAGTTACAGTTTTCTGGTTAGCCTTAAATCATGTCTTGTTCTATATTTTACCTGTTGTGAGTTCAGCTGTTTCAGCACAGGCAAAAGAACTTCATCTATCTTTGTCCTAGTCCAGCCAAAGTGATCCTGACAAAATGTACAGAAAGTTAAGGATTTTGAAAGGGAGGGGGAAAAAAAAAGAAAAATAAATGAATATTGATATTCTATGAATACACAAAATGAAAATTCCTCAAATAACCAACATTTGGAGAAAAACCTATCACAACTGAAAGGTTTTTCAAATGCCCCCCCCAAAAAAAGCTATTAGAAGATATTATGCCATAAAACACAATATCTATAAACATTTTTACATTGAAGCACACACACAGAAATTCATACATAGTTTAAAATAGTATTATCTCTGCCTGCATCACCACCTACTTTTTAACAATTCACTGCAGCTCAAGCTGCAGCTGAAGCAAGAAACATGCATTAGCACAAGGAACGTGGCAAATAATTGCTATGGATAAAGCTCTATGTCAGTCTCATTCTGATCAGGTTTTGAAACGCGCTTGTGAAAGGCGGCTCTCAGACAAACGAGAAGCGTGGAAACGACCCCGTGCCAAGTTTACAAACAGGGTTACAGAGGTGCAGCAGCACAACAGAGCTGGGACTAGCCAGGCAAGAGCCATTCTTTGCATTCAGAAAGCAGCAGCCCAGCATCTCAGGAAGGAGAGCTGACCTGGACACCACACACACGTAAACACACCCTCCTCTCAATTCCAGAGTGGATAACATTGTAGGAGAGATCATATAGATCAGGCGGGGCTCTCACACGAGCAAGACATGAAGAATTTGGCTCTCTGTTGCTAAACTAGTCTTGTGAACTGTAGTCTGGTTCCTTTTAAATAGTAGTTCCTATCATATAATAAAAGGATATTCTCTGATCTGCTCCACATCAGGCTTGCCCCAGATGAATGAGCCCCTTGTCTCATCCACCACAGGTTTCAGATATGCCTCTGCCACAGCTGGGTTTGGGAAGCCTGAGGAAAGCTGCAGATTCCGCAGCTTCTTCTTCACTCTGGTGTCATGCGGATTAGGCCTCACTTTCTTCTCCTTCTGAGCTTCAGTCCACCACTCACTGAAAAGCAGAGGAAAGACTTCATTTGTATCCATAAAGTAAAGTTTGGAATATCAAAAGAGACCATGCTAACTTAAATAGCCTTAACTGTATTCTCTATTTTAGTTACAAAAAACAAAGTATGAAATTTCTAAATCACATGACCAAAGGGGCATATAATTTAAAGTTAGAAAGGAGAAAACTCGCAGCCCCAGTAGAAAACATCACCTGGGTTCCCCGTAAGTAGCCAAAGAGAAGGCCCTAAACTCAGTCTCACTTTAGAAGGATGCTCCACACAGAGTGATCATTTTTGGAGGATTTCTGAAACAAAAAATAACTTCTGATCATCCTGCCATTGCCAGTAAAATTGGCTTGGTGCTCCTTCAAACCCCCTTCCCCTCACAGCCTACCTGTCTGTCTCTTTCCAGGACATCCACTCCTCACTCAAGTGTCTTTTCTCTATGACCAAGCTAGGACACCTCCTCACACTCTTGGGAAAACACCTCCATTCCACTAGGGATCCAGCTCTGCAATGAACTGAGAGGCAGTTGCACAATTCTGAAGTGGTTCTATTGTCTCTGCTCGTTTTGTTGCAATCGATGTATCAACGTATCATCCTATTTACTGGTCATTTCAAGTAGGGACATAATGGATTCAGGTATTTTAGAGTTAGCTTAGTCTCTTTAATTTGAACCATGTCTTGGCAGCAGAAAGTTTTATCTACTAACATTCAACATCTTATGGAAAAACAAGCAAGTAAAAAAACCAGACACAGCATACGTGAATTTTAAGAGAGGTTCCAATCCGTGACCAGGAAACTCATTTAAAATCTCCATTGCTGTTACAAAGCCAACATTTGGGATGCCTTCGGTATAATCACTTCCAAGCAAGTATGCCAAATTAATTAACTTGTTTCGATCCAACCCTGCAAAAGAAGGTCCATAAACTAAATAAATGTAATGAATTCAGCCTCTATTCTCTTACAAATTAAGAAAAGTAAACAGATAAACAAGAAAAAGAATATATAGGCATTAACTGCGTAAAACTGCATTTTATTCAACATCAGAGTTTGCTAAATTACTTTCTGGAGCACCATTTCTATGCTATGCTAATTCAAACACTTTGTACTAAATTTCAAGCACTTTGTACAGTTGTACTAAAATATAGTAGTTTGTGCAAATACAATGATGCCAAAATTAAAATGTTACAATGTAGAAACCTAGACCCCCCTCAAACACCAGGTCTTTGACAGCTAAGAGATTAGTTGGCATATATTTCTGCAGTTACAATGCAGTTCTCATCTAACGAATTTAATAACTCATGAATCACAGTTTATAGCATTCCTGAGTCCCCAGTTCTAAACTCTAGTCCCTAATATATATGACTGTTTCTTAAGTGTTCCCAAACTGTATGCCATTTGCTCTATTCTACTGTAGTTATTCTTAAAGATCAAAAGAGCCCAGAAGGAGGGAAGAACCCAGGCGAGCATTTCTACTCACTACATTGTAAAACATGAGGCTTTCCGGACTGATTTGGAGGGATTAGGTTCAGCATTGCAGACCAAGAAATTATTTCAGAGGAGAAAGGAGGAAAGTGTGTCTATACACAGAAATAAAGACAACCTGAATGCCAGTAAGCATATCCAGGAACTGTTAGGAAAGAAAAATTGCCCAATATGTGTGAAGGAAGCAGTAGTACCATGCTGCAGAAGAACTTCACACCAAGATAGAGGGTGTAGTTTTAAAAACAAAATCAAAGCACTAGTTTGCTTCCATAATAACAGCTAATATCTTAGGAGCTTTTAGAGCACTCTCTCTCCTCCTCCTCCAATGTAAGCTACTAAGCTACACTGGTTTCATCCAATTTGCTGGAAAAAGAAACTAAAGATATATTTTCATGGTTTTTATATCATATAAAGATGAAATTTATGAAATTTCATTTAACAAACAGTCAATTGATTATTATGATCTGTGTAATTTCTATATGCTGAAGGCATTTAAACATTATTTCAGTGTCCATAAAGCTACTTTGCTCAGAAATTTCAAAATTGACTTTATCTCTTTTGCCCAAGAAAACATTAGGAAAAAATACAATTTTCTATTATTTATTACACTATGTGACAATGAAGCTTCATCCTTGAACTAGCAACAATTTGATTAGATCAGAAGAAGAACAACAACAAGAAAGAAGTACAAATTTTTGTCAATATTAAAAAAAAAAAAATCTCTTTACTTTCTACAGTGTTTAAATACACTGGATCCCTTTCTAACATAGCATGAGTCAACACTTCCATAAACGTCTGCTTACAGAAGATTACAATTTGATAATGTTATTTATCAGAATATAATTTTATTACCATGTCTCAAAAGTAACACTGGCATCTACCCAGAAACTGGTACCACAGTTCATGTAATTATCATCACACTAACTAACGAGCACTAAATGCAGGTGCAACCAGTGGCTGCAAGTTCAGATAGGTCATCTGGCAGTAAAATTGATAACCCAATTGCCTGTCCTCTGTAAAAAACAGATATCATCATAATGGTGACATGAAATTCCATAGGAAACTCATCTTTAAAAACATACAGGTAAAAGCTGCCACACCAAAGAATCTTATCCAACCTACTAGTATCTGAGCCTTACCTAGCTGGTTTTGAAAATCAATATATTGATAATATTCAACGTATTTGTTCTGGCTGAAGAAATTTTTATAAACATGTCGTGCACCAAACAACCAAACATCGCTGTCATCAGTGATTGTCCCCGAGGTTTGATCAGTAAGGTCCAGGATAGCACACTGGGCCTCTGCTTCCATTGGAGCTTCGATATATGGGATGCCAAAGAGACGAAGAAGTTCCTGCAAGATGGAAGAAAACAGTAATAGCCGAGAAATGAGTTTCTAAGATACCTCTGTTTGAACTGCTAGTTTCATATATGGGAGGTGTTTAATCTTCCACAGCAAATTGCAATTTCCAATAAAAAGCCCTAAAAGATGTTAAGTCAACAAGGAATTCCACTCAGTTGTCTCAGGCAAATAATGCCATATAAGTAAAGCACTATTTGAGTATGCCAGTACTTCAAAATCTGCTGATTTAGTTGCACACATATATTCCAGTATCTTGCTTTACATAATCACTACTGACTTATCATGGAGAAAAGTTCATGCATCACAGTAATGTAAGATGTATGAAATAAGGATGCAAGCAAAAAAAGTCAATTTTAGCACAGAAAATGGTAACAGAAGTATAAAATACACACATCAGGCAACAAGCATAGGGTAGACTGGTAGACTAGCCATCCTTTGGATGGTGTTTGGATTACACGTGTTTTGATATGCATGTGTTTTTTGATAGGCTTCACCTATGAAACTACTTTTATGGAATATGTTATTTAATCTCAGTTAAAAATCCCACATGTACCAGGTTTACATACTAACATTGGTTACTCCGTTCTGAATTACTTCATATCCATGAATTATACTTTTCATTTATTCTCCTGCTCTCAATTTGGATGTAATAACTACTGCAAAATCTAGGTGCAAAGTTTTTATTTAAAAAAAAAAAAGTTATTTCACTGAAAAAAAATCACTTTGTACTGTAGCAAAGTCAACTTTGAAATTTTTGACTAAAAATTCTTCATTTTAATACAGAATAAAAGCACAAGGTCAGAAGACGTGCAACTATAATGGTACATCTACCAAATGGCACATAGTATTACAGAAGTGTAAGTTACTGCCCTTTAAAAAAATCATCGAAAGATAAAAGTTGAGCAAACATAGGAAAAAAAATCAGTCATTTTAACGACATTCATACTATTCCTCCTATTCAAATAAAACATTAATATATATTTACATATTTCTTAGAATAAATGTATTACATCATAGACCAACGATTGTCTACTATTTTATGGTTATGGTAAATTCAACATTGTTTATGCCTGGATAATCCAAAATGCAGTATTCTTTGTATTTGACCAAGTTAGCTTCCCAATGTTAATATCCAAACAAAAGTCACAAGCTTGTGTAAGAATTACTGGTGAAGTACTGCAAAATAAATTACCTAGGACATCAACATGGGTTGCAATGCAGGTTTCTTTTACACTTCCATCTTTTAACCACTTAAATTACAGTTTACTTAAAATCAATTAGATAATTTCCATACTAATTAATTTCCTATTCAATTCCAAAAGTTTGGTGCTACTTTTGGAGATACTTTTGTTCATTATAAATTAATATTTAATAAAAGCGTTATAAGAGTTATTTCCAACTCTTGGAATTGAAGATTAATCTTCCCTCATTTTAAACCAAGTAGACTGAAGAATACAACTACAAGATGTCAAAATACTTTAACAAACACTACCTGACTTTCCAAGAACATCTGTCCTGTTACAGAAGCAGCAACACGTTCCTGCTGCTGTTTTTGAGCCTGAAGCATATTTTGTTCAGCAGAAAGATCATTTTCCAATTCTTCCAGTTCCTCCTGAACAACAGAATAAGATTTTGGGCATTAAAACAATTTAGTACTTTACTTACCTAAGTATACTTAAGTCTCTACTATATTCTAAAAGTACATGCTTCTTTAATTCACACCTGTAACTTGTCATAGCATCTTTAATGCAGTAAATTATAAGGTCATAATTAGGTCTATTCATCAGAGTGCTAAAACCTTACAATTTCTCTCAGTAGCAATTATGACCAACTCTCATATTAAAAAAAAAAAATCCCATACACATATATATTAAAAAATGCACCTACTGTAAGCAGCTATTGTAAGCAGCGGTAATGTAGAGGGAAGATATTATTTCCTGAAAAGTGTATTTAGCTACAGAGCGTTTCATTACCCACTTAAATACCAAATAATTACCAATCTGATGTCTTGCCATTCATTCGCTGCATCTTTACCATCACCTTCACTTTCAACAGTCTGATGGTTTGCCAGCTGCACTTCATCAGGTTCCTTTGCCCTGTCCTCGGTGACAATATCATGTGTATCTTTCTCCATTTCTGTAAGTTCTGTTTTATCATCCAGTTTCTCATCATACTCAGTAGAAAGCTCAGCCTCATTACTGATTTCAGTGTCTACTTCAATAAAGCTTCCTAAAAAAATAAAGTATAGAATTCAGCTTATTGCTGCTAGTTTAAAAAAGAAATGTTAGAATCTCTTCATAATCTGTGCTGTAATGTTTTCTCACCCACAACAGCTACTATGTGCATTTAATAGAGAAAAGTACTGTGAAACTACAGAAATCATGCAGCTGGCCACTAGTACATCATTTAATCAAGTCCAAGCCACAGAACAGATTTTTTTTTTTTCAGCTTTTCCATTTTGTATACTCATATTTCAGCATTATATCGGGGAAAAATATAGTTCAGATTTTCTCCTCATCTCAAACATAATTTTTTTATGCACTGTGATAAAAGGCTGACTTAAACTGATTGCAAACATAATAATTGCCTATTTTCTTACAGAACTGTACATCACAAAAGTCTTCCCCAGCTGGAGTCAAGAATGATCACAAATATAAACACACAATTAAAAAGCACATACCATCAGAATCGCTGTCTTCAGACTGTGATGTCCCTTCTACTTGTTTCTTGTGAGGTCCTTCTGCTTCTACAAAAGGGTTATGTTCCTCTTGTATCTCAGATACATTATTTTTTGTTTTTGAAATTAATGGCTCTGTAAGTTTATAAATTTTAAGATCTTCCTCTTTTTCAGAAAGGCCTGTTGTTTCAGCCTGAATCAAAACTTGTGTACTTGTCTGTGCAGGAGAAGAGCTCGGGTTCTGCATACACATGTTTATATTTTTATCTTCCAAAGAACTTAGGTCTACCTTGGAACTATTTTCTTCTTTGTCTACATCACTCTTTGTAGTATCATCAACAAAAGAATAATTTTCATTTCTGGAAATACTGATGTCTTCAGGTGCAATATGAACCTTTTCCAACTCATGACTATTCTGCCCAAATTCAGAATCTTGCAAAATCACTTGGTTTGGTGGATGAATTGTAGACGTAGGTAATTTTTTTCCCTCCTTAACTTTAGGAATTTCATCATCCTCATCTGAACTACTAAGGAGAAAATCCTTCTCTTCTGCTCTTCTTGTTGTCACTCCATCAGTTTTAGAGGTAACAACTTCCTCCCTTTTTTCATCATCACTCAGAGCTTGCTGAATTGCCCGCAGAGTTCTTGGAGATACGCTGCCTTCCTCTGATCCAAGCTGATCCACATTCAATACTCCTTTATCCTCATCCCCCGGTTCCTCTTCCGAGCTGCTTTCTATCATAGCTGCCTGAATAGCAAGCAAAGTCTGGGGAGATGGTGGTGCTGTTGTCACACTGTTCTCTTTCTCCAACTGCAACTTCTCAGGTTCAGCTGGGTTTGTATTAGCAGAAGAGTCACTGATTTTTTTATTAGAGTTAGTAAACTCTAAACTTTTAGATGAGTGTGCCTCAGCAGTTTGCAAATTTCTACCAGTAACTTCTTTTGCTTGAATACCTGAAAAAAAAAGATTTTTGCACATTTTTTAAAATACATAACTGTTCATGCTAATATTCTTTTTACATAATGAAAATCAACATCATAATTTAAAGATTAATGAACTGGTTTTCTACTTGGTTGTTACTATAGTTAATTATGTCTAATCAATGCAATGTATTCCATTTAATCATCAGCTACATGCACCTCTAAACAGCCATCTGTTTTTTCCAAAAACTGACAAATGAGAATGTAAACACCCATATAGAAGTTTTATTAAATGAAGAACTGGCATACCTTTTATTAGGATATAGTGAGAAGTATCTTCAGAGACGACCCTCTTAGATTCCACTTCTTTCACAAAACCACCTTCATTTTCATATTGTGTTTGTATTTGACCTGAGTGTTGCTGATTCAGTTCTTTTTCTACATTTTCTATGTGTCGATTGAGGTTGCTTTTCTTAAGCAACCCTCTAAGCTGATACTGGGAAAAGTCATTTGACTCCTTAAAAAAAAAGAAATGAATCCAACTCAATAAAATGGCAGGAACCGCCTCTTTTAAGCAAATGTCTTTACTATGCTACAGAAAGATCACTGGTAAAAATATTTTCTTATTTCTTTAAATCAGAGAACATTTATCTTTTACTGCCTGCTGCATTCCCAAGTGATGGTGACAAAAGGTTAATACGGATTAGAATTTTAAGAGGTATCTCTGAATAGTTCTGAATGCTGTTTAAACCCAGTGAGATCTAAACAACATGACCAACAAAAATCAGCTGGCTCGTACAGCCAGACCCCATTAGGAATACAACGCAGTTATAATAGAAGCCACATGTGGGTAGTTTTAAAATGTTGCCCATCACAATATGGTTCTTGGCTTACATTTTGATACAAGCTATCATTTGATCAGAAATATATTGTGCTTTAAAAATTTTACTCTTCTTATTCTTCTCTGAAAAAACATTCTAAATGCGGCATTTGTAGCATTCCGTGCTCGTCTCTGAATGGCTTTGGTGTCACATCTGCTTAATTTACAGACATAAAGACCTTTTTTCCCAGCTACTAGCTCCCCTAACAAACTGAGGGTTTGGAAGTCAAGCTGTGTCTTTCTGCATGATTTATCCACACCACTAATACGGTTTTGCAATTGAAATGTTGGATGTAATGTTGATGTGGCATGAGACACAGCATGATATTTCCATCCTTGCCAAAAAGACTTAGTCCTTCATTTTAGTAGGAATCAGAAAACAGGACTCCACACATACCCATTGGAGGGATCTTTCAACAACTATTACCTTGTCTTTTTTCCCCTCTAAACATGAAAATCCTCCTCAAAAATCCCCAAATATCTCTTGTAAAATCAGTCTGTGTTAAAAACTTTCCAGATATGTTATTCTTCTGTAGTCTTCATGTGCGTTAGTGGCAGCAGCTCCAATGTAATGTCTTTAAACTATTTTAAATTTTACCTCTGGCATTACTTCAAATAATGTTCTTTTTCGCTTTGTAAATTCTTTCATATCAGTCAAGATTTCATGTTTTACTTCTGGAGGCAAACTGTTAAAGTCTTCTGATTCAATATCTACAGAATGAGGATTTTCAAGTAATTCTTCCTATAAAAATGAACAATATCATACATAAGCACTTCATATTACAGACCAACAATGAAAATAAAAATACCTAGTGTCACTACAAATCTAAAGAAAAAAGAGAAAAAGCAAAACCTTGTTGCTACTTCTTTTACAGTAAATAAAACTGAAAAAAGTAACCATTATCTACATTTAATCTACATAATTATTAAAATACAACATATAAAAAATTACTACTGAAGACTTATGGGTTTTTACATAACAAGATATTTAGCCACAGAAACAATTCCTACTGCCTCTGTAATTCTTTTATCCTTCCAAAGATGTTCTCTTTCTGAGATCATACTATTTCAAACAGTAAAAACACTTCCAAGAGGTCTTTCTTTATTTACTATGATGACTGCATGAAAATAAGTATAACTCTACCGTTCACAAAGGCACTCTGATGAATTAATTATTTTAATTTTTCCTCTTTCCCATGAGATCAGTGCATCAGAAGAAGATACTGAATTTACCTATCAAAAATATATTGCATTTGAATATTCCCTGGAAGACTGCTGTACTCCAAGTGAAGAAAATTACAGCTGTATTTTATGATCAGTAAGAATTCCCAGAATTCTTAAAATTAACTTACTTGCTTCTCAATAATGCTGTTCTGAGATTTATACCTCCAAACACTATTAAAATATTTTTAAACCGTAACACATGAATAACAGGATATTTCCAAACAGTAGGGCAATTGGGGTACACTTACCTGCAGCATCTTCTTTTGACTCATTCTTTCTTGCCATTCTTTTTCGTCCTCCTCTTCTGAGCTGAAAATCACAGAGATAATAGATGTAGATTTTTTTTCTCTCTCTCTTTCCTCCCTTGCTCCTCCTCTCTCTCAAAAAGATATGACCAGAAAGCAAGAGGGCACAGTGCTCAGTTAAAGCTAGATTGAGACCACAGTTGCTGGCTAAAAGCATTACATGATACTTTAAGCTGCGTTTTAGGGCAGATACATTAACACTGAAAAAGTGCAAAGACTATTTTTTACAAAGGATAGCTCCATGTTCCCACTTAGTCTTACTTAAGATGACACAAACCTGACAAGCAGCTATGAAATCTACTTCTGCTAGATATACCCAAACTACCTAAACGAAGAGAAACAAACCGGAAGCTGCCACACACCTCAGCAGCTACCCAAGCTGTAGCAGTCAGGTTCATTTAGCAGCATAAATTTTGCCACAGGGAGTGAGAGAAATTTTGTTAAATATAGTGACAGAGCACTGTCATTTTAAAAGATGATTTCAGAATAAAAATGTAATGTATAGGCCAATGCAATAAAGCTTATTCTGTTCATTACTTTCCAATAAATAATTAGAAGGCTTCTGTATCCTATAAACCTACTTCTTCAGAAAGAAATTGAAACAAAATATAAACTTTAAAAATATACTATTTAGAGGCATATAAGCCAAATATCTATTATCAACTCCAAAACCAGTATTTTACATTTTTATGCAAGTTGTTTTAGTCATTTTTTCTTAAGTCTACTTACCTATTCTTATCTTCCTGCTCTAAAGAAGGCAATACATATATATCATCAATTCCTTCTCTTCGAACTTGTGTAATACTAGGCAAAGCTTCATTGCTTAGGGAAAAAATATAAAAGTAATTAAAAGAGAAATTAAAATTTGTTTGTCCCTTTTAAACAAGGATGCAATAATTTTTATTCTTGCCTTTTGCCTGTTAGAGCAGTTTTGATAGCTTGTCTCTTCAAAAACGTTCTCAAGAGTTTTTCTGTAGTTCTTCTGGAATCACTGCTTGCCAATTCTTTTCTTTGTCTTCGCTTAGCCTGTAAACATTAAATTAATGCAACAGTTTCACTAAAGCAGCATTTGCTGGATGTTGATGAGAGAAACCCAGTGAATCACTCCTATAACTGTGCATGCTGAGTCTGTGGCTGATTCCAGATTCATTCTACATCTGTGGTGGTCAGAGCCTTCAGATTCTCTAAATCTGTCTGGTGTCTGTGGGCCTTGGGACTTGCTGAGAACAAATGCCTGCAAGGGCTGCATGCAGGTGCCATTCTTGCAGCCAGACCCAGACTTACGGTCTCCTCTATCTCTCTGTAATTCTGATTTCCATGCAAAGGAAACCTGCACGTGTGAATCAAAAGGAATCCAAAGTTGTTGGAGCATGCAGCAGCTGAGGCTGGGATTGCAAAAATACTTGCATAGTAGTGCATTTCAAACAGTACTGGCTTGGAAGCACAGGCAGTACTCAAGGTATCTGGAAATGACTACTCAGCAGCAGAACTTATCTTTGCGTAGCAATATTAGAATAGGCTGTACACAAAATAAGTCAGTAAAGTTTTCATACCAAGGTTTGTCTCTTCAGCAGCGGTGCCTCTCCATCAAAAACAAAGACAGGTCGAATTCGGAAAAACAGTAACTTGCAGAGTCGATGAAACAGAGTGAGAAGGTGAGCATTTTGTATTGAATTACCACGATGATCTCTGGCTCCTTTTATTGCTTGGTTCAACCAAATACTGATATCTTAAGTAATAGTTAAGGGGGGAAAAAAGTGCAATCTTACACATAAATTAACAGTTTCTATATAGTGTGTATATATGACTAAGTGGACTCTTGTCCATTGTTTTAAAAAAATATCGAAGCCAAAATAATTTAAATACTTGTGAACTTGGAAGAATAAATTCTCATCCCTATTACAGTAAATAGTGAAGTGGCCGAAAGAACTGTGCAGCTAACAGCACCTCTCCAGTTAATTACAAATAAACGAAGGGTAACATTTTCTAGCATTTAACTATGTAGGCACGATAGGAAAGTGGATGTAAGAGCATTTCAAACTTTTTCACGTTCTAGTCCTACTGCAAGCAGCAAAAAAATCCTGCAGTCGGACATTTGCATAAGAATTCTATGACAAAGGCTTCAATTTTTTCACATAAACAAATATCAACTTTTTTGTTTTCCATGTATTAAATAGCAAAAGAAATCTATTTTATACTGTAATTATTTAGAATTAAAAATACATACACTAAATAACACAGAAATATGTGAATAGTTAAGATAACTTTGTGAGGCACGAAGTCGGTGTGCCAGCTTTACTTTCTAAGGATACCAACAGCAAGAATTTTTCCTTCCAGCGTTTCTGGGTTTATAGGTCTCCCAGTGCATTCAAGCAGTTTCCAAAGTCCTTGAACTCCCATTGTCCTTTCCTAGCTCCTTTGAGAGAAAAAAAATTTACAAGGAATAACTGCTAATACAATCCAAACATTATACAATCCACTTAACTAATGAAAACCCAATGCATTGTTACTGTAAATAGAAATAGTGGGGAGAGAAAGAAAAAACAATCAAAAAAAAATTACCCACACAGTTAAAGCAGGGTTACACTAAATCCCAGCCATTAGTCTGCTAGACAAGAAATTGCAAGCCAAGGCCCCTATCCCAACTATCTCACAGGCAGACCATAGATATGAGATTTAAAATAATAACATTATGCTTTGCTGTGCAAACAAAATACAGCACATGCAGTAAAATTTGCTCTCCCGGTGAACAGAATGCAAATCTGAACCTTTTTCGCATTCCCATGAAGCAGGCTTATCAAGAGAAAACAGACACCAGAAGAAACAGTGAATGTAAACTGACTTCTCTAAGATATTACCTACATTCAACCAGTTTATGGAATCTGTAAAGCACTAGAGTTTTGCTTTCTAGTTTGCATGTAGCACTCCATGCATAAAACAGTAACAGCTGGCTAATGAAAGGTGAACACGAACAATATTTAAGCAGATCTGATGGGAAGGGACAAGTGCTGAAAGAAGCTGCATCTTCCAGTACACTCCACTATGCAGCAATTTGCAGTCGGAGTCGTGGCCTTGCTGCAGTTAGTTAGAATGGGGCGATTTGTGGGCACATGCCACGGATGTCGCCAGCGGTAACACAACAAGTGATTTCTGAGGTGTTTGATACATGAAAACAGCACATATCAGTCCGGGTGACAGCTGCTCCATGGAGCTCATCCCTCAGCAGAGGCCACGACGATCGATCCCCCCGCGAGTCCAGGGCAGGCAGAGCGGCACCCTCAGGCCAGGCCGGCCTCACACAGCCGCGCTTCTCCTCCGGGGTGCCCCGCTCCGGCTGGTGGCCGGGCTGCTCCCGGCCTTGCGCGCCTGCGAGGGCGGCTCTCCCCTAGGCTGGGGCAGGCCCGTGCGGGGCAGCCGCCGCTCGCCCCCCCGCGGCCGAGGCGAGGGAGAGGAGAGGCACCGGAGCCATGGCGGCGGGGCAGGGCTGCCGTTGGAGCGCGCGGCAACCGTTGGTGTGGCCGTCGGAGCGCGCGACGGGTCTCACCTGGGAGCGACGGGCAGCCACGGGGCGAAGAAACCCCGCCCAGCTGTGCGCAACACTTCCGCCCGGCGGCTTCGCTGCTCGGTGTGCGCATGCGCACTTGCCGCGCGGCCCGCCGGGAAGTGCAGGTGGGGGCAGCACGCGGAAGGGGCGCGTCGTAGGCCGCCGTTCAGCGCCACAAGGAGGCGTTTGGAGCGTTCCGTTAGTGAAAACGCGCGCGCTTCCCAACACGGGCCTTGCGCCGTGCAGGTTAAGGCACCTGCGTCCCCCAGGACCGATCCTTCACCCACCTGCTAGCTGCTAGAGAGAGTCCAGCGCAGGGCTACAAAGATGATTAGGGGCCTGGAACATCTGTCCTATGGCTGAGAGAGCTGGGCCTCTTCAGCCTGGAGAAGAGAAGACTGAGAGGGGACCTGATCAATGTGTATAAATATCTCAAGAGAGGGAGTGAGGAGGAGGGGGCTGGCCTCTTCTCAGTGGTGGCCAGTGATAGAACTAGGGGAAACGGCCACAAATTGAGGCACCAAAAGTTCCACAGGAACTTGAGAAAGAACTTCTTAACAGTGAGGGTGACAGAGCCCTGGAACAGGCTGCCCAGAGAGGTGGTGGAGTCTCCTTCTCTGGAGATCTTCCAAACCCGCCTGGACACCACCCTGTGCCACATGCTCTAGGAGACCCTGCGTGTGCAGGGGGGTTGGACTGGATGACCTCTAGAGGTCCCTTCCGCCCTTAAACATTCTGTGATTCTGTGACCTGCCACCCCATCTTCACCCATGGCTGCCCTTGCCTGGAGAGCAGAAAGCAAGAACAACACGCTAGAAAACAGATTTTTATTGAATGAACAAAAGTCTAAAAGTCTCCCGGTTTTGGTTAACAAAAGCAGCAAGTTGGAAAACCCCTGCATTCCACGACAAGTGTTTTATGTCAAAAAGAAAAAAAAAAAAAACACCACCCTCGAGCAGGTTACAGACATTTGTAGACAGAAAGGCAAAACTTGAGACGTCTGTCGCTCGGCTAACAGCCCCACGAGCCTCAGAATAGAGCGGAGCTGCCTGCTGGCCTGGAGGCACGTGAGGAGGGCGCCGGCAGCAGCACCTCCACACAAACTGAGAGAGCAGCATGAAAGAGTCTGAGAGGAGTTCTAAGACTGAGCAAGGAAACGAACCGCTGGGGAGCACAGTGCTCGGCTAGCTCACCTGGCTAACGGTAACTGCAGCTTTTTGTTATAACGAAAACAAAACAAAAACAACACTATTTTACAAACACGTAGTAAGTGCTAAGTGGGTCGGTGCTCTCAAGAGTTTCCAGGATAAGAATTCGGCTACCATACTAACCACAAAAAGAATAGCAGCAGAAACGTCCATCCTTTTCCCCAGGATTTTCCTGCTGTGGGGCTATCCTCACAGCCCACTGCAGGCTCCCAGCTAAGAGAAAAGAAAAATGTATCCCCTTGACAAAAGAGGATTATCCGATTGACAAAAGTCTACCAGGACTGGATTGGGAACGTGAATTCACCTCATGAGTCTGACAAGGGTTTTTAACCTATGTTTTTTTTCCTTTTTACTGGATATTGGCAGCCTTAATAAAATGGAGTGTTAAAAAGAAAGGCAATGTTTACATCTATTCTTATACAATATTCAGAATAACCCGTTTTGTAAAGTCATACGGTAAATTTTCATGCTTTGGAGTACTAAGATTTCCAGTGAAGTCTTCTTATTGCACTTCAATCTGCTTTTTTTGTTTTCACAGGTCAGGACATAGTACAATTGTTTCAAAAGAAATGATTGATTTTGCTATCACATATACTTTTGATTACAAAAGTACAGTAGTCTGTGCTTATCTGTCAGTTTATATATCAGATCTCACCCACTGTAACCATATAATCAGATATACTTAATAAACATGAAGCTGTATCTTATACCATAATTTCTATTCATATGTATTCTAGGACTAATAGATCTCTACTGTATCTTGATTAAAACTAACTTTGATATACGCAATCTTATTCTAAAGTTAATTTTAATCATTTCCATCATAATCATTATAACTCTGATATCCACTGTTCCTCCTTTCTCGGAGATTTGATTTCTTCCACGTAGATTCTTGATGAAAACCAGCACTAAAAGACCTACCCAGTCGTCCATGTTGTTTCTTAGATATATTGTCTTCACTCTCGGATTTGGAAATACCCTGTCCTTGTGATTGGGATTGTTTATCCTGTCTAACACTTCCAAATGGAAAGTTCCAAGGACCAAATCTTTGCCAGTTAAGTCTCTGAAAGGCAATAATGCAATGAAGATTTCCTCCCACCTAATCAAAGTAAAAAAGTTCTTTGTTAAATGCATACAGGTACACTTAGAACATTATATATTTGAAATAAATATCTTCATAACTAACAGAATAACAAAGCAAAAAAAGGCAAAACAAAATGAAACAAAAACACTCCAAGCCTCTGCTCTGTATCTTTTTTTTTTTTTTTAACCATTCAGCTGTTATCTGGAATTACATTTAAGTTATCCATTGTTTACGCACAATTTATGTCCCAAAAGCATTAGTCTATTATTTATCTGTAGACTATTTCTGCCCTTGCTGCTGCTAGATTTTAAGCCAACAAGGTTAAATACTGTGACCATAAATACTATATATACAGACATCCCTGTTGATCCCTACTGCTGCATCAGGTCCTGCAGGTCCTGGTTCTGCAGGTAAATATAATTAACTGACAGGTCTATAAGTAGAGCCATCTGGTTTTTAACATCAGCAATACTTCACATTGCCGAAGAAGTTCAGAAAATTTCTTTCAGCCAATCTATCTTACAATGCTGAACTGTGGGTATGCTTGTTGAATATCTATTAGCTTTCTCCCATTTTAGAAAGTTTACCTTACCTTCTTTGTTTTTCGGTGCTGTAATCCTCTCTCTAGGTGTCGAATATCTAGGTATTCTGGATTTTGAGTGTTTAGATCGGTAACAATGTCTGTCCACCTATGGAATAAAATATATTATTACCCAACTGAGATTTATAAAACCTCAGCACCACTAAAATTAAAGCTGCAAAAAATGTATTTATGTGTCTATGTGTGTGAAATAGCCTATCAGGGATTTAAAGGTAAATTAATGTGTAAATATATTAAAACATCAGTACCGCAGACATCAATCTAGGTATAGAGGCTTAAATTCTAACTGCATCATTCACAGTGATCAGTACTGCTCTTAGGAAGCAGTTTCCAAACTGAGTAAGAGCACTCGCTGTCAGTCATTATCAGCACTCTTAACAATTTGTCATTTTGTAAAAGGAAACAGCAAGGTGGTTAGGCAAAGAAACACATTACCTTTTTATTGTATTTAACGATCTCTTACCCTTTTATAGTATTTAATCTGAACTCTTTTTTCCTCACCCATTAAGCCTGCCTTCACCAGGCTGCTCTATCTAGCTCCCCTCTCTAACAAGCTATCAGTTGCTATATCATTTCCCATTCACTCAGCTCTTCAGAGTTTCATAGCTCCCTTTAGCCCAACTGAAACACATATTTAAGATAATTTTAAGCCTGCCTGCATGTCACTTCTTCCAATTTTCAATCTCCAAACACTCTTTTCTATTTCTTTACATTGCCCTCCTAAATCAGGAAAAATATTTCTGCTTCAAACTTTTGTCTTCCTACCAAAACCACACAACCTTTTGCTAGCTCCTGGCGTGGTTGAAGATGGAGGAAAAACTTCTTTATAATCAGAAATAATATTAGAAGTCTGTAATCTACATTCAAGAAGTTCTTCTTATTCTATTTGTAGCTCATGATATCACCAGAAGAAAGGTCTGTCAGCAAGATACCAAACTCCTTTTCTCAGTACAGTGAACACATGCGCAGTGCAATTTTTATTTTGTTGCACTTAAATGCACATTGGTCCTATTTCTGGCACACAGTCACATCACTGACCTAAAGTTTATCTGAGTCTTAAATACTGAGATAGATCTGATATGCTAGGAAACAGAGAAGCACTTAAAAAGATAGTTTTCTAAGTATTAAAGAGACTAAAGAAATAGAAACAAGTAATTCTTTGACTTTACCTCTCCACTACCCAACACAGAAAAAAAAAAAATCACCATATAATTAACTGGGGGGGAAAAAAAAATACACTCCATAATTACCGAAGGGGAATTAACTTTCAACTCAGATTTTGTTATAAATCAGTAGTTTTAATGCACACTTAAGCTACTACTGTAAAAGGCTGCAGCTATATGCAGAGCTGAGTGGAGGTCTAAGGGACAGCATGGTAGGCGATACCTCCCTAAGACATAGCCAGGTACTTCCACAACGGCAGCCTAAACCCAGCCAAAGTTCATAAGAGCCTGACTGAACTACAGCTGGCATCACTGTAGAGAGCTTCAGTGTCTTCTCTGTCTGACTGATGTCAACTGCAGGCTGACACAAAAGAAAACTGCTTTGGCTCTCAGCAGCCTATACATGCCTGTGCGCAGTATGGGTCAGCGTGTCTTCCTAGATGGTCTGAAAGCCTAGAAGCAGCCTTGGGGTTACTGAAAGAACATATAACCAGAGTAGCAGGTCTACAGATCTGGTCTGGTACTAATTGTAAGAACTACTGGTTTCTTAAATGGAATAAAATAAGCTGTCAAAACCATGAAGTCTCTCACTAGCATTCTTTATTTCTTTTAAGGCATATTCATTTGAAAGAACTGAAAAGTCACTTTATGGTCCCTATCACAGAAATGCGTGTTCTTTTTGGAAGAAAATGCATAGCTTTAAATTCTTACCAAGTAACCTACCTCTTACAGTGTATCGTTGGATGTTTCCTGCTTGGCTCACCAATTAAGATCCAGTATTCCACTTCTTGCTGCAACACTCGTCCTCTGTTCAATAGAAGATACAATCCTAGTAAGACTTACTGGATATGCTAAGAGAAAAAGGAAGATTAACATTCTATCACTGTTTAAAGTATTTTATAATTTAAAATTGTTTCCTCAGCCAAAAAAAGTAACAAATTCCTGTGCTACAAATTATGTATGCAATTGCATACTTTGAAGCTGTTAGTTTCACAAGACCTGGACACAAGGTTACTTATTACTCAGGAAAAAGAAAATAAGCACCAAAAAAAAAAAATTTTACTCTGTTGAATGGCAGTCTTAATGTAAGACCTAAATAAACAACAGCAATGGAAACAGAATTGAGAAGACTGGTAGAACCCTTAAAAGAATCAGTGGAAGAGCCCTTTTCACCGCTCTTAAACTGTACCCCAGCTGACAATTGCCACTAACAGTTGTAAAGTAACCTGTATGAAATGGTTATTTCAACAGCTTCCTCCCATATATTCATCAAAATAAGAACACAAAAAAAAAAAAGCAAGAAAAACTCTCAAGTGATTATAATTCAAGTTTATGAAGTAACTTCCAAGCTCCACAAAGCCTGCATAGCTTTCCCAGGGATGGTCTGTGACAGATATCAGGACTCGCTGATGAAGCAGAGTCCTGTTTTGCAACCTTAGGTGTGTAATTAGCTCGTGGAAACTACTTCAGTTTCAACAGTGACAGGAACCGAGACTTTTCTCATCGGTTCAGGGATTGGATAGTATATGGCCTTAATATTTGCAAAGTTTTTTCAATATAATACCCTATGAAATAATAACACATACCATCAGTTTACAGGACAGATCGACTTACCTAAGGTCACACCGCAAGTCTGTGGTTGAACTGGGAACTGAACCCAGGTCTCCCGAGTCCAAATCCAGCAACCTAAGATCATACAGGAAGTCTGTGGGTGACCTTGGAGCTCTCTCTTAATCTCAGCCTAGCAACCTATTTACTGATTTCTTTTGAAACTTAAATTTAAATTCTAAATAAAAGCCTTCCTATTAACTACAGTGAAAAAACAGGTAAGTAAGAATTACTGTGAAATTTATTAATGGAGCTGCTGAAGTCTATAAACAATTTTTCCCAATCATATCCTGGAAGAGGAAAAAGAAGACATGGTATTCTTATGATCTGACCTCCCGACTAACATAAAGCTATAAAAATTCCTTCAACTCATTATTTCACATTAAGTTCTTAGGGAAAATCTGTTTGGGAAAAAAAATTCATTTTTGACTTAAAAATTACATCACTATCATCAAAGAAATTTCAAGCATTGAGGAAGCACTCAAATTGTTGATCCTTCTCATTACCAAACAATGAGAATTCAGATCTCTTAAATTTCCAGTCACTAGACCATATTATTTATTTAATTTCCAAACTAGTAGGCAAAAGACTTCTTTATTTCTCTTCCACTGCAGATACTTATTATCTGATCAAGTAAGCAGGCCATTAACCTTTTGGCAAACATGAGCAAACCGAGCTGCTGAATTTCCACCTGTGGCATTATTTTCCAAACTTGTCTCACTTATATGGCATGTATCAGTGAATGCAACATTAATAAAAACATCTGCATTCTTTTGTTCATATACTGAAACCTTCCATTGACCCCCTTGTCTCAGTCTCACACCAGGAACAGACTAGACTTAGATGATGATACTTCATCACCTCCAAACAATTATTATTTTGAACTCTAGAACTCAATGCAGCATTCTTCATTCCCTGATATGACACTATTTCTTCAACGGAGCCAAATGTAGCCTGTGTGGTAAGCAAAGGTTCAGCATATAGCAGCAACCTATTCTTCACTGCTTAGCATTCCCTACAACTGGTATCATCTGATTTTTAGTCAGACATTGTTTCCTTACACTCATTGATAATATATATTTACCAACAATTGAGCCACAGTTAAGCTTAGCAGAAACATCTAAAACATACTGTCATTACAACTACTTTGAGACAAACAAACAAAAAGATGATTTTCTGAATGATTTAAATGCTGAACTCTTTTCAGCATAAGAGACAGTAACAAGTAAAATGTCTTTAAAAAAGCTCAGATAGACTGCCTCAAGACTTCAAAATTTGTAGGCCTAGTAAACTTTGTACTTTTATGGAAAGTTTTTCACAAATTGAATTTCAATAGATTGAAACCCATATAGTTGAAACCTTGTCAGAGTTTAACACCCTGAAAAACTTCAAATCATTCAAGTCATCACTGGCAAATCAATTTGCTCCACGTTTTCTAGAAACGCTCCAGCATTCCCAAACGTATTAGAAGTAACTGCCTCTTCTATATCTAACTAAAATGTCTTAAAAATTGAGCACCGTTCATAGTTTTCCGTTTAACTTCTCTGATCCAGTTGGCTAAGTTGTGTTTAGTTTTGTAAAATCAAGCCTTTCGAAGTACACAAGGTAGTATTTTGCTAGCTTAGACATAAATGTCGTTCCAACTTGCACTGCAATACTACTGAAGGAGAAAAATGGTAATAACTTGCAGTAAATTTCTCTGTAGATTTTTCTCTACCACAATAAAACTACTAACAATATCTTACCTGTATGCTTTACTAGCTTTCACAGGAGTTGCTTCAAATCCAATTGGGCAAAAATAATGATTTTGGCAATGATAGATGTAGGCCATTGATTCATCTTTCAGTCCACGTGTTAGCTTTGCCAGGGCCCCTGTAGCTACAAAGAAAGATCAAGGCACAGTTCAAAGTACTTTGGCTTCTGTGTTACACACTCAGCAGAAAAACCTACATGAGAATATAAATTTGCACAGTTGCATCGGGGGTTTTTTTAAAAAATACAAAAATTAAAAAAAGGCAAAAATAGGCACATACAAAATTTTGACTTAAAAACTGTAGCTTAGGATTCTATTTCCTACATAGTACAAAAACATCTGCCATATCACTGAGTACAAGGAAAATACAAAACCTACATTGTTTTTAAAACAAAGTCACACCAGAGATTACTTGTCCTGCAAAAAAAGAACCACAAGCATCTTTAACTTGAGAGAGATACTATGATGCACAGCAAACTCATTGTCCCAAGTCAGATGCAGCACATATCAGAGACAAAACTGAAACTCCTCAAAGCTTTCAAACACTTTTTCATATCATGAGCTTCTTTAAGCTTCATATACTTGGAAATACTTCTCACATACTACTAGACCATATTCTCTAACATAACTAAGTGCTCGATTTCAGGAACAGAGTGGAAAAACACTGAAACATGAAAGAAGGAAAAAAAAAAAAAGCCTGAACGTACAACAATTCTAAAGCAAAGAGCAATTTACTAATGTTCCCACTTTAAAGAACTCCTCACAACTTGTCATTAGTCCAATTCTTTTAAATTACTGTTTCAGTCTGAAGATAATTACCCATACTACCTTAAAGACTAATAACCTGTAAACAAAAATACTGTTTTTCCTCAGTTGACACACTGGTAGTATACACAAGGGAAAACTGTAGCTTCAGCAGCTAATTCAGAGTAATAACCTTTTAGAGTTATATGACAGATTATCTGAAACTCCAAATATAGGATTATTTATGCAGTCTGTTTTGTCAAATCTTACATATTATAGGACTTTTCCAGTTTCCAGAAGATGAATGCTTTAGGATTAACTACTTACCAGTTTCTCCAGCTGTCTTGTTCTTCCCATGAGGTTTATAAAGAACGTATGAACATCCCTTTATATGGAAGTGATCATTTATTTGCCTAAACCACCTGAAACAATAAGCTTAAAGACTGTAGTATCTTAAAATTAGTAAGTGCAATTTTCTCCCACTTTTCTCCCACTCCTTGTCAATTTAGGAAAGAAATCTCACTGTGGTACCAAGTACCTACCACACGCACAGAGTTCTCAGATAACCATGCTACCCTCATACAGATAAAACATAACATCTAGAAAGTTATTTATGTGTTTAAAGACTTCTCTTCCATCTTGTTTTTCCAGACCTGACATAGATCGGTGCATTACCACCAAAGGATTAGATTTTAAACACATTCATCCTATTGTGTTCTGTCTAGTCCCATCTAACTTTGAGAAAAATGCTCAAAAAAAAAAGTTTCTGAAGTGCTAATTTTTAAATACGGTTTGTATTCTAACACAGACATTAGAAGGCACAACTTTTGTGAGACTGCATATCCTGTTTCGCTTTTAAACATACAATTCACAATCCTAAAGCATTTCAGAAATCCCACAGCAGAACTCCTCACAGCAGCCATAAGTAACAATTGGTCTCAGATATTCACTGCATTTTTTTGCACTAGAAGATTCAAGTTCACATTTCTCAAGACAGCATCTCAATTATAAAACTGTCTTAGGATGAATCTAACTCTCAGTCTTCCTGTTTTCTAGTCTGACAAATACTTTAAAGTAAATGACTAGGCAAAGAGAGAGTTAAAGAAAAACGGGGGTAAGTAGAGCTGTGCAAAGAACACTCACAGCAGTGGGGAAGGAAGGATTTCAAGTGTCACTTTCTGTCTTACAGACTATTAATTTAGAGAGACAGACTATTCTATCAGCTCCTTCCAAAACGGTTATCACACCCTGACAGACTTCCAAGAGATACAAAGTAAGATCACTCTTCCAAAGCAGAGAAGAAAATTTTCATGACTGTCCTCAACAACCTAGCTAGTATGCTACTATTTAAGAACAGACTGCTGCCCCATCTTCTAATCCGGCACCAATATGTTGTGTCAAATCACATATATAACCTTCCAAACTAGACAGGATACTACTGACAGAATAGGCAAAAGACTGTAATGTTTTTTAATTTCACAGAAGGGGAACACATTAAAATCCTGTTAAGATGTTCAGCATTGTCCAAATACGCTTCTGGTCCTGTTTGACTCTAAAACTCTTTTTGAGTTTAGTAAGATGAAAGGGACACAGACTTTTGGCCTCAACTCCCAAGACTTCCCAAGGAGCAGCAGGGCAGAAGTTAAACAAAACTGTAGAGTCTAAACACTTTTCTGATTCCATTTCTATTCCCTCATCCACCCTGAATAAGTCTTGTAGGATAGAGGTGCAAAGAACATTCAACCTCATTTTCAAACCTAAAACATTTTTTTTTAATACACAGAGCTATTATTATATGAAATGCCTTTATAGGTTCTTTTAATGACATTTAACACTGCTTTTGAAGACAGGTGAACAAGTTTCAAAATCTTTCCTAATCAGGACACTAGTATTCATTAGAATACTGCAGGGTCACCAACCAAATTGAATGAAATTTCATGTTCTCATAATTTGTGTACCAACATAGAGATATGAAGAATGGCTACTGCTCTTTTTCAAAAGTTCATCTGGACTCCGTCAGAGCACTATATATTCTTCATTATTTGGAAAACTCCAATGGCCAAATTGTACCAGCCAACCCCCTCACACCTCACACACACTTTTTTTTTTCCTCCTAATAAACCAACATCTGTGTTTTTAGAGACTCTAACTGTCAGCTTACTTGTGTTATCTTTGCATATATTAACACTTTGCCTGCATCAAGAGCACCAGACATACCTCATCAAAGTTGTATTTCCAGTGAAAGGACCAAATCTGATCTCCTCAAATGGTGGTTGAAAGCCCAGTATATGCAAAGCTTCCTCTTGAGTAATAGGTGGCAAACTTTAAATAAATAAATAAACTTTATTAAAGTAATAAAAAAACTATTTTAGACTCTCCGGAGAGAGTGGTCTAAGAGTGACTTACCTCCCAGCCCCAAGCGTACTATATAAGAAATTCCAGCAAGACACTAGAGATGAAATTCCACAAGAAGTCTTGTACTGCGGTCGGCTAATACAATACCTATTTAANAAAAAAAAAAAAAAAAAAAAAAAAAAAAAAAAAAAAAAAAAAAAAAAAAAAATTGATTTAGCTACGTGAGCATCCTAAAGTACTTTTGTATGATAACAATTCTAATAAAAAGTGCATTATTTTTAAAAAAGAGTTTGGCCCAAATACATTAAAATATTCAGACAGTTTCAGATAGTGTCTAATAAACCATCCAAAGGAAACCATAATCTTGTTTCATACCAATAAGTGACAATCAAATTTTAACATCGGCTAGAAAGTTCTGAACTAATGATCTTGTAGAAAAAAAAAATGATTACACACCAATAAAATATACAGTTTTATCCAGTCCCTTTTTAACACGCAAGCTTTTAGTAAATTGCACCTCTACCAATTTACTAATGAATGTGAATCTGGGCCAAAAGTTTGCAGGACTTTAATTTCCCGATGTTACAGAAATGCAGTAAGTTTTAAGCATTAGGTGAACTCATTAAATTAAATCAACTTAGTGAACTAAGACTATATGATATGTATTCACAGGTTGGGTAAAAACAATAAATTTTGCTCAAGTATTTCCAAAACAAAATAAAAATTGTAAGGTGATTACAGTGAAGGCTATTTTTTTGACCTGACCATAGAAGTGAACTTGCATTTTATTAACAACAAGTACTCACACAGCTCATTTCTTTATTGACAAGGAAATTTGTTTAGAATAAAATGCTTCTTTATGATAATGTACAAAAGGGAAGCTGTTATTCTCATCATCTTGAGGAAAGTATGTTAAACATAAAAACTAAGTCTCATACAGTACATCATAGAATATTTTACAAAAAAAAAACCCAAAAAAAAAGAGACTTCTTAACAAGTTTAAATAAATAAGATAATCAGCAACAGTGTTTACCAACAGGCAATATGGGGATAATCTTAAATACAGGTCAGAGACACTACCATCTTCGGAGATCCAACACTTTCCTCTCCTTCACCTCTTCGAGAGCAGATCGCTGAGGACACTCCCTGTGCTGTTTGCTTTTTTTCTCTGAAGACTTTTTCTTTGCTACTTGTTTCTTCATGTTGCCTGGAAAATGAATGTCAGAAGCAAATTAACTTCTGGTTTATCTTCCTCTTTGAATCTTTCTGTTTGATTTTTTTATTATTATTATTATTAATAGCACACATCTCAAATAGAGATGATAGATCTAGATGACAACTAGATGATAGAGGTGCCATTAAAAGACAAATAGGACCAAACATTAATTAAAGGAGAAGGTTAAAAGAGCAGTCAAGACAGTCAAAAGGTTTATATAGCGTTCTCTAACCATCTAAGCAGCATCTCGCTGTTCTTGAGGCAGAAGTGACAATCACCTGTTCCACTGTGCGGACAGGACAGTCAACCTGACTACTTTCTAAGGTTTTAAATCAGCCATTCCAGAAACAGGATCTCTGAAAAAAATCTACCACAATGCTGCCCCAGCAGAGAGACAGCCAGGAAGTGATCACCAACATAAATTTCTCGCCGTGTAACATCAAACACATTGGGAAATACAATTCAACTGTTCTTCATGCCCAAGCTGCATAGACAGCTACACTTTCTGATGCAAACTGCTATGCAAATTAAGTAAGAATAATATATCCCCAAGGTCTTTTTCGTAAAGCACTGAGGGAGGGATAAATTAACGGTCAAGCCACATCACAAAGCTGGAGAATTTCTGCCACATTTTGAAGCTATCAGATCTAAATGCAATACACTGCACATATTTTAGCAAAACTGACCTCCCTGTAATATGTTAAAATTGGGGTTTTTTTTATTTTTATTTAGGACTCCATATGAACATGTAAGAAGGAAATGGCAGTTAGACAAAAATAATATTTAAGTTCTGCTAAAGTGGTTTCACAGCAAGGTAAACAAAACAACATTTTGACTAGGGCAGCTAACACACTATTGAAGAGCTGCAAGCAGCTCAGGATAAGCAGACGGATTAAAGAACAAAGAAGCCACGTGTGTGCAAATGCTTGATTCACAGCTGATACCTGTGATTACGTAGAAAAAGACTAGAGGAAGCAGTAAAGGAAACAGTTCTACAGAAACTGGTTTCCTAATATACACACACACACACACTTTCATTAAGCAAATTGCTTTCCTGCATAAGTAAACAGAACCATTACAATTTGAGTGCCCAATACAGACCATTCTTCATCTCTGAAGAACCTCACATTTCTGTAAACCATAAATCTGCACCGCACCTAGTCATTAAAAATAATTACTGATGAAGTAGGTTCTATCAAAAAAAAAAAAAAAAAAACCAAACAAAACCACAAATAGTATCAGCACAGTTAAGTAAAAGCCAGCCTTGTTTTAAAGCTGTTTAGAGCTGTTTACCTAGCAAGCTATATTCAACTTTCACTCCTACTTTTTCACCCACACCCTTCTCTATCAGCAAGATCCTCCTGCTGTAGGGAACAACCTACAGGCTCTTCCACAGCACTTCATTGAGCAACAAAAGTGCCGACTCTCCCATCGGGCTGTCTGCATAAAACCTGTCTCCATCACAGCAACACGTGCTCAGCCTCTTACCTGTTTTGTTCTTCAGACCCGGGGCCATGCTGTTGAATTCTGATTTGTCGATCTCCCACGCCAGTGGAAGCTTCTCAAGGTTGTCAGACAAGCTCTCCAAGTTTGCATCTTCGCTGTAGATTATCTCCGAAACACCTGCCTGAATGCCAAGCAAGCCGGGAGTGCTATTACTCACACTTAAGGCAGCACTGCCTGACAGGCAGGCACTAACTGAAGCACTTGGGCTTTTACAAATAGATGTTACTCTGTTTAAAAAAGCGTAGTCTGAGCAAATGGTATAAAATTTCTCTCTTGTGTGAGTCACAGGACATCCCCATGGGTAAAGCCCATCTCCCCGAGAAACCAGGGATGCAGCAGAGGCCTCTGACACGCAGAACGGCTTCACAGGGTCACGAAGAGGCGCTTCCGGGGATTCCTTCCCAGGTCTGTTCTCCGTGATTCCGCTGTTTCCAGAACCATTCTCCTTTTCATCTTCTGAAATGTTAGGCATTGAATGATACTGAAAAAAGTACTGTACAGCTAAGAATGTAGGTATTTAAATTGTAGTTACAGCACAGTCTACGTCATTGCAAGATACTGATGAGGTACCTGGAGGGAAAAAAGAAAAAGAAAAGAAAGAAAAAGAGTTAGTGCAAATGCTTTGTCTGATGATCAATCAATATATCAATACCTACAAAACTTGTTTTTGAATTTAAATCCTATAAAAGCTGAAAATATCCTTAAGATATATCACACATTCTGCCTAAGCATAATTTTCCCAAACATCTCTACTTTCCTAAAAATAGATTTACTACTTGTGAACTGTCAACCCCTCACCCCACGGTGACACTATGATGATGACATCATGTAAAATTAGATTTTTAATCAGCACAGGATTTAAAAAATAAGCTTTCTACATGCATATATATATAGTTGTAGTTGACCACTTCTATTGCTTCACAGTGAGAATATTTGACATATGTGGAACATAATTAATGAAGATTAATAACTTATAGAGACAGCCACTTAAGCTCAATTACTGAAAAAGAAAATCCTATCTATTTTTGGTGCAAGTGAAGCTCAGACTTACAGGAAATGACGGTCGCTATAAGCTCTTGTTTATCATGGACCGATACAATTTCTCTCACCGTCTGCCACTGCTTTACCGCGGCGCGGGGCCACCTCCCTCCCGCAGCCGGGAACACCACGTGTTTGTCACTCGGGGACAGGGACTCCCTTGTTGGAAACCCCCCTCCGCGAGCGCGCCCGGGGCTCCGGCCCGAGCAGGATGCTCAGCAGCCTCTCCCGCGCCTTCACCAGGCGCCGCCGCCCGGGGCCGCTCCGCGGCGGAGACCGCGCTGGACGCGCTTCCCGCGGCCCAGCCGCGCCGTGGCAGATCCCACCGAGGCCGCACCGCTCGCGGCCGGAGACCGCCCGCCTCCTGCCGCCGCACGGGGAGGGAACGGAAAAGAAAGACGGCGCGGCCCGTTACCTGCGCGGCGCCGCCATTACCTTCGCCGCTGCGAGAGCGCGCCGGGAACGGAGCATGCGCGGGGAGGGCGGCCGCGCTCACCTGCGCCCCCGCCTCCGCCGGGCGCCACCACTTCCCGACACTGTGCGGGGGGGGAGCGCGGGGCGCGTAGGGCCGCGGTGCCTCCGTGCCAGGCCGCAAAGCGGGGCCTCAGAGCAGAGCGGGACCGCCCGTGCGGGCAGCGCGGCCCGCCGCGAGGGGCAGCTCTGCCGTCCGCCCGCCCTTTGCTCCTCACCCCCCCGCGGGAGTGCTTCGTGGTCTCGTCCGCTCGTGCCCGGCGGGGAGGGTGGGCTGAAGATACTCCCTTTTTTCTTATTAATAATAGTAGTAATAATAATAATAAATTATCGATAATAGTAAAATTGAAGGGAGCCAGAAATTTGGCTTTACCTGCTTGGTCTCTGCCAGGAAGGTGCCTAAGCTGTGATGGGTGCCTGGCTGTGGGAAAATCCATTTACAAGTGGCCTGTTGCTGCCCGACCGCGTATTGGTGCCGACGGGGAGCACCCGCGCGGCTGCCGAAGCTGCCCCCTGAGGTTGGACATGCTCTGCCTGAGAGCGCTGGGGCTGGACGCGTGGGATGGCTGCTCGTGCAGCGTGAGACGAAAGCGAAAGGTGGAGGAAGACGGAGAGCGTTACAGCGTCCTGCCAGCCAGGGATTTGGCCTTGCCGGTTACGGCCGCTCCCCGTGAATCCCGGAGCGGGGAGCCGGGCTCGGCAGCCGCGGGAGGAAGAGACTTGAGAGAGGTCTCGTAGCTCCCGCCGACGAGGCAGAGGAAGGCGGCAAAGTTCCTGCGAGGCACCAAGCTGAGAGCTTCATCCCGAGGGGAGCGACCTCCCACAACCGAGAGCCTCCTGGCGGCCCTCGCCCCGGGAGGGCCTTAGCTGGCCCGCAGCCTGCGAAGCAAGCAGGCAGATCTGCCTCCAAGGCGGTTTTTCCTTGGAGCCAAATTACGGGCATTAGGAGAGCAACAAAGCTGGCTTTGCCAGGCAGGGCTAAAATTAGGTTTTATGATTTATTTTACAGCTTGTTTGGGTGCTGGAAACCAGTGCCAAATGCGTACACAGATTCCCTGAGCAGTATTTATGTGGGGGAGGAAAAGCTGGGAGGTAGAAAGACCAGAGCGTGAAAATACATCACCTTTACTTCACCGATATCCTGCTTTTTTGTTAAGATGTCAGTCCCCCTTTATTTGGAAGGGGGAGTCCGTTGTTTGAAGTCTTTAGCTATGGCATTTCTTGTTAAATAAAAAAATGAAGATTCTCTTCCAAGGACCTTAAAGAAGATATTCTTAATATCTTCTTTCTTACAGCAAAATGTAAGCTGTGGAGTACATTTCAGTTTATAAAATAAATATCAGGAGGCAAAAACTGTATTGCAGTTGAAGCTTGGTAATTTTTAAGACATTCTGTGATGAAGCTGCTTGACAGAAATATCTAAATTTGCTGACCTAGATGGTCCTTTCTCAGCCTACACTTTTCTAAAAGCAATTGATTTTTACGTGCCTTTCTATAAAGATATTTGCGGTGTTTCAAAATGCAAACCCCAAAGTCTCTTCAGAATTCAAAATCAGACTCCTAATGAGATTTAATTTGCTGTATTTTTCGCTTTTTCCAGAGAAGAACAGTAGAGAGCAGAACCGGAGCTGTCTTTTAGGACGGAAGTTCTCCCACAAAGGAGATCCCACACATTTTTGTTGAATAAATTTTAGGATGGCAATCCATGTAGTTGTGGTTGAAAATGCTGCGGTAAACTGTGTATCTCTCTACCGTTTTTAATCTGCTCACAGAGACGGAATTTGGATCATTTTGCTGACACGGAACACAGCGCCTTCCAACGGGGTCTGGCTTCAGGCAAGGCCGTGCGCTCAGGTGCCGTGTGCTGCTCTTGTCCGCCGAGCTCCAGTGCCTCCCCCAGGACTGTGCTATGTGGCTGTTTGGATCGTTATGTTTGTATTGGTTACCGTTATGTTTGTATTAGTATTGTATTAGTGCGGCACCCTGAGCGTTCGTACAAACATACATCACGGCCCTCCGCAGCACTCCGCGAGCGCGGCGCCCCCAACCGCCGCCAACGGCCGCCAACGGCCGCTCGGCGCCGCGCGCCTACAAGTCCCAGCAGCGCCGGGAGGGCGGCGTGGCTCTGTGCCCTTCCCGCTGCGGCCG
>PTEX01000073.1:3349959-3428320 GCA_003342815.1 Eudromia elegans | reverse complement strand
GCTCGGCGGCCTCGCTGTGCCGCGCTGCCCCGCGCTGCCCCGCTCGCTGCTCGCCTGCTCCGCGGCCCCGCCGATGTGCGGCCTCGGGCTGCTCTGCCTCGCCCTGGCAGTGGCGGCGGGCGGAGCGAGGCAGCCGAGCGCGGAGCGCACGCGGGTATGGGGGCCCGGCCTGAGCGCCGCGGCCGCCCTGCCCGCCCGCTACTTCTACGTGCAGGCCGTGGGCGCCGAGGGGCACGAGTGAGTAACCGCGGCACAGCGGCGCCTCTCACCCGCGGGCCGGCCGTCCGAGCCCCCTGCCCGCTCCCGTCGAGGCGGCGAAACCGTGCGCGCTGCGGCCGCGGAGCAATGCGGCTGCCTTCCCTTCCCCACCTCCTCCCCCCAAAATTATGTATATGTGTGTGTGTATGTGTACAACTGTACAGCTTTGCTGAAGTCAGGCATATTCTTAAATATTTGCTCTGCCTGGGTGCAAATCGTAATTAAATCATAATTTATATTTGTTTTTTTGTTGTTGGTACGTGTGAAACTTTGTGCTTTCCCCTGTTGAAGCACACTGGTGGCATCCATCTGCCAAAATTCCCATTCGCATCCACGCATCCTCAGCGGGACTGGCCCAATCTACTCAAATCTCTCCTGAAGTACTTGAACCTCTTCCTAACTTAGTAAAAGTACTGCTTACTTTTACTTAGCGAGTAAGTACTTACTCTTTGCTTGCAGACAGGGAAATTGCTGGTGCTGAAGGCTCCTTATGTGGCTTGTGCTGTGTATCACTTGGAAAGCCAGTTTAATCTCTGCATGGGTGTCAAATAGTACGTAACACTCTCCTTAAATTAATTCTAGAGGCTTGTTTGCCTGGCAGTAATAACAAATGTGTATTTTTGTGCAGTGTTAGACTAAAACAAATGTGCAACAAAATGTAAGAGCAAGTTCACTGGTGAAATAAAAGACCATGGTGGCTTCGGCAGAGCTAGACTGTTTCTGCCATGAGTTAATTTATTCAATTGCTTTGATTTCCTTAATCTGCCAGATGAAAGTAGGGAATTATCCTATTTGTTATGTAATTACAGTCTTTTCTAAACTTCTCAGACCATGTTTTAATTGCACTATTATAAAAATTAACTTCTATACTGTTTTTATACCAAATGTCATGTGACATGAGAAAAGCATTTTAAAAAATTGGCAAAACATGCACTTTGTTCTTCTTTCTCAAAACCTTAGCAATAAATCATAAGTTTTATTATATGCCCTGTCAGGGTTTCTGCTTTTTTCTGCTGCTAGGTTTACCTGTATTTCTCTTGAGAACATGTAGGCATCAAATCAGTATAGTTAATTAGAAGGCACTCCAGACACCATTAGGTAAACTGGAGATAATACATATATATATATAGTGACAGTATGAAGCTGGTAAAATGAAGCTTGTTCTGTTTTTGCTTTTCTTTTCTTTTTTATAACCATGTTCTTTGTTTATCTGCATGCTTAGTACCTCTTCATCATTCTACACCTGGGCTACTACTAATAAAGGGCTATACTGCGTTTTAAAATGTGCTGTATTTCCATATAAAAAACAACAACAAAAAGAAAGTATACTGTTCAACATGTAACATGAAATAATTCTGGAACTGTGTTCTTGACTAGCTGAGTGGCAACTATGTGTAGCCTAGTGCTTCTGACAGCACTGGACGTTGTGTCCTCACATTGCAAGGTAATCTATTAAAACTCTTTGGAAAAAATCATGCCTTATTTGCCTGAACATTAGGATATGTGGTCACAAAGTCAGCCCCAATGAAGTCTGCCAACTTGAAAAGGAGTAGGTGAAGCTCTAAGAAAATGCTTGTGTGTTTTCTTCCTTATTAAGCTCCCATTTATTTTCTGGTTAGGTTCACTTCATCACCAGGTGAGAATGTGTTCCAGGTGAAGATAACTGCTCCAGATGAGCAGTTCACTCGAGTTGGTGTGCAAGTATTGGACAGGAAAGATGGTTCCTTCATTGTGAGGTACAGGATGTATGCAACCTACAAGAACCTGAAGATAGAAATTAAAATGAGAGAGAAACATGTTGCAAAGTCTCCATATATTTTAAAAGGTAAGAAGCAGCACTGTGTAGAGATTTCTTATTGTGGCTTTTTCTCATAGTCTGTGCACGTTGTCTGGGACTGGCATAGAGCTCAGGAAATGCTGAGAACTATCCAATCTCACTGGAGTTTGGACAGTTATAAGCGCCCTGCATGTACTATTGAGCAGAGAAAAACAAAATAAATACTATGAAACTAATGCATATTGAGTACATGTAAAGCTTTCAATCAGAAGCAGCCAGACATGGCTTTGCTGACATCGGAACATGTCCATGCAAAGTCGCATGGGGATTGGACGTAAACTGTCAGTGCTCAGTGTCTAAACCTTTTATTTTGTTCTCAGTGGCTTATGGTTTGACTTACTAAAAATAATCTAATAACCGTGTTCCTAAAAGGACCTGTTTACCATGAAAACTGTGACTGCCCAGAGGAGGAGAGCAGTGCATGGCTGGAAGAGATGGGCTGCCCTGAGACCATTCCACAGATTCAAAGAGACCTAGCGAATTTTCCCACTGTTGATCCAGATAAGATTGCAAAGGAAATTCCAGAGAGGTTTGGACAAAGACAGAGTTTGTGTCATTACACCATCAAAGATAATGAGGTACAGCAGAATGATCTGAAGTCCATACGGGGATCTGGTGGCGAATCATCAGTTAAGCTACTTGGCTGTTTCCAGTTCAAAAAACTATGTTAATCTGTTCTTCAAGAAACTGCCTTTGTTTGCTTCTCTGTCCTTAAAGTTGAATACTCTGAATGCAAGCTCAATAATATATTGACATTACAGCTGAAGCAATATGAAAACAAATTACTTCCAAGATCATATAATCACTCAATATGAGAATTGGGAACAGAATTGAATCTCCTAAATGAACTAATGTTCAGTTTTCTATTCTCTGAGTAATAACTGCTGTGAAGTGCAATGATGTGCATCAATAAAGTATGCTATGCATAATTCTGAAGAAATAACACCTAGCTCTGTTGACGATCAGAGCTATAGTTCTTCATAAAAAAAATCATAAAAACATTACTGCCTTGAATAGTTTCACAGGAAAATAAGAGAACACCAGAAATGGGCAACCAGTTTCTGCCTACAAGAGGCAGACCTAAAATGTCTGCAAAGATCAAATAAATCTTGTCTGTCTTTTTTTTTTTTTTTTCTCTCCACTTTTTTTTTTTAATGATTCTATGAGAGACAAGATTTCCAAAGCTCCCCATTTGGTTCACAAATGTATAGATAAAATCATACGATCTGTCTGACTAGATCTTTACTATGAAGTTAGAAGGGCTTCAAATTATGCCAGCCTTCCCTGAAATTAAAACACTAGTCCAGTATAAACTTTGGATTATTTTCAGGTTTATATAAAGACATACGGGGAACATGTTGGCTTCAGAATTTTCATGGATGCCATACTTCTTTCTTTGACAAGAAAAGTGAGTACATCTACACAATTATTTATGTATCATAATTTAAAGCTCATAATTGAGCTCATAATTTTTATTATGAGCTCAATAAATACACTTTGATATTTTTATTAAAATATTGGTTATAAGCTGTTTTTGTTCTTGATTAATAATTGAAAGATCAGATGGATTTCTCTGGTTGATGTTGGGATATTCTGGAATACTGTATGAACAGGGTATGGAATACCACAAATGTTAATTGATTAGCAGAGTCAGGTAGTTTTGCATAGTTTGATTTTTTTCTACAGAGTAAAATAGCCATCTTGTAGGATCTAACAGAAAAAAATCTGCTTGCTCTTCCAATGGAAAAATAAGGACTTCACATCATTCTCCACTAAATCCAATGTGTCGAAAATTGGACAGGAAGGATTGAATAGAAGCACCAGAAGTATGTGGCATGTGGGAAAGGTCCCCCATCTCTAAGCAAAAAGCACCACACAGGCTCTTTGCTAGGGCATCTGTGAAAAAAAACCCAATGCTCTCTACATAGAGGTAGAAGGAATAAAAATAGGACTGAAGTTTCAGCACACACAGATTGGGACACCTGTAGGGCACCCTGTGTCCTATAATTTGGACAAATTCCGGGATATCTCTGTGAGGGTAATGATGTCCTGATGCCTATGGAAACCTCAAGCATAAGAGGTGCAGAAATGGTGGCAAATTTTGCGTGTATTATCTTCAAGGCACAGTGCAGACACTGAGCATTTAAATTGTAAGTCCAAGAGAACTGAAATCAGATACCAAAACATAAGACAGAAAGCAGCTATCTGGAAAAAGAGAGTTGTTAGTGCCACTAATAAATAATACTAAGAGCACAAGGACAAATTTCTCCAAAGCAAGAATAGGAAGACACAAAGTTGGCCCATGACCTGAAGTGCTGTAAGGAATTAGAGGAAGTGGAAACTAGTTCACGTTACTGAAATATCCATTAACATTATTCATACATGTGATTATTATGTACAGTGTAGCTTCAGAAATAGGAAAGTATCTGAGTGAAACAGTATCTGTTTCTCTCTGTAAAAATGACACAGTACTTCTCTTTGAAAAAGAAGAGACAGGAGCTACCAAAGATTGGAGTAGTTACCAGAGTTTCAAGTTGTTAGATATCTAAATTATTTAGAAATCTGTGTTTAATATGCTTTTTTTTATTACTATTTTTATGCTTATCAGTATCAAAGGTGGAGTTACCATGTACAAAGCAAGCCAAACATTTATAATTCTAATGTATAACAATATAATAGATTTTGTGTATGATGACAAATATTTTTATTTTAGAAAGGCTTTTAAGCGTAAGGCTATTGAGTTTTTCATGAACAAGGTATGAAAACTTTGATTAGGAGAAACTGTGTAACATGGTTGGAAAACATTTCATAGAGAATAGTTACCACAGGGAAAAGATGCCCCAAATGTTTCTTCAGAGATTTGTCCTAGGTTCAGTCCCTGTTTAGCAGTGTTTTGACTGAACAATGAGTAGAGAATATACCTATTAATTTTACAGATAACATAAAGCTGGGAAAACCTGCAGGCATCTTGCAGAGCAACATCAGAGTTAAATATGCTCTTGACTAGTAAGAGAAATTGTTTGGAAAAAGTGTATGTAAGGAAGGGGGCAGCGTACTACATAAAGACAGAATAAACCAGACATTTAAAATGACTCTTAATTTCTGCTGCAAAATGGTTCAGTTAATGATATTGCAGAGGCAATTGGTAAGAATGAATAGATGTACAAAAAATGATTCATTTAAATAAGGATTGTTTCATCTCACAGAAACTGATGGATATATGAAGATAATCCTTGATTATTAATCAGGTTGCTCTGTGGAAAATGGAAGGAAGCTGTTCTCTATGGCAGCAGTGTAAGATAAAGAATGGAACTAAAAATGGAATATAGGTTAAGTGTTGGAAAAAGATTAGTTAACTCCAAAGAACATTTATCATCCTAGAAAACACCATTTGCTTCATCCCCAACAGATGGCATAGGTTTTTTTGTTTAATAATGTGACTGAAGAGCAATACCGTGGTTGGTTTGGAAAAGAAAATTTAAACTGTTGTTACTGCTGATATAGACGAAATGTAGTTTTTTAATGTCCATTAGATGGCACTATACTAATTAAGATTACTGCTGAAGATTGGAAAGTGTATCCAAGCTCCCTTTGAAATGAAGATACACAATAAAACCTTTCCTAACAGTGTGTACACAGAAAGGAAAAGCTACAGCTTTCAGGTTCTCTCTTTAGAGTTTCTGGATTTGTCTGGCAAAGGTTTCCATATATCATCAGGCTAGAGAAAGTATCTTCAACCATTTATGAGTATGTATCTCAAGTTTGATACTTGGCAAATGATTAATTCCTATTTCTGTCCAAAAAGAAATGTAATGAAGTGTACTTGGGCCACTGAAAAATCCTGAAATGTTAGAGCAAGATACCATTCTGACCTCAGGAATAAAAAGATGTAAAAGCAGAAAAGTTTTCATACATATAATATAGCAGAGAGTCAGCACGCTTAGGCTTTATACTTATAACTGTATCTCTTATGTGCCTATATTTTAATTTGTGAGTTATTGGCCTGTTATATTAAAAGTGTTCTTCCTTCAGAAAAGCTATTTTCTCATATAGAAAGTGACATAACATGAACAAAATATTCCTGATCATACAGGATCTGTAAATTATCTGATACTAATCAAGACAGAGATCCTGATGCTATTCCAAGAGTTTTCTATAAATGACAGCTTAATGATCAGATGTTCATAATATTCAAATTCTGCATTATGAATTATTAAGGAAGCAAGAACAAAATAAAAAAGCTTATGTTTTTATATAAAAATCCACGGCCTTCCTGTCTGTGAATACTGTGTGCAGAGCTCATTTCACTTGAAAAGGAATATACAGTGACAAGGGTGTTCACACGTCCAATGACTTGCACATAAAGACAGGCTAATTTGTCTATATTGCATTTACTTTGAAAGAGGCAACTGTGGGAGATGTAGAGATTTATCTACAAAAATACATCATGAAGAGGGTGAACAAGGAACAGATAAGGGAATTTTGCAGTCATATTGGCCATGCATTCCAGCTTCTGTAAAACTCAATTTTCCCTTAAGCTTTCTGCTATTCATGCTGAAGTAGCCCACATTTTTAGTTACTCCTTGTAAGGCTGGAGGTCAATGCCCATCTGAGGAGCTGCCCTCTTTTGTATATTCTCTTACTTTGCTGCAAAAACCAGAACTGCACACTATGCTCAAAATCTGGGTGCATCAAGGCTATTATATAGCAGCAAAATTATGCCCCTTGTTCTGTTCTCACTGCATTTCCTGTTTATGGCCAATGTCTTGAAAGTCTTTGGGCTGCTGCTGCACATTGAGAGGTGATTTCAGATAATGATTTCAGTGGTTTTTAAATAAGTGGGGATGCAATGCTACATTTAGTTATGCTTAATTATGAACCCTAGCGTTGAATAAATGTGGTCTTTGACTAAATGTGGTATTTCCACCTTGGTTGTTCATTCCTGTTACTTGTCTTGTGTTGGATTTCGCCACTATGCAGGTAGCTGACAAATCAGATCAGTTCACTGGTATAGCAGAAAAGCAGTCAACCACCTAACAACAAACAGTCTTTCGTACAGTCAACAACACATTCCAGCTTATGCTAGAAGCAGACGGTTGCTTTTTAGATCCCAGTGCTAGACTGGGACAAGGAATATGTGGCTAGTTATATGAACTATAACATGGAATAATCCTCTAAACTGAAGTGCTCATATCCCTGAAAAAAGATGTGATATTGTGTGATTCTTAAAAAAAAAAAAAATTCTTGCAGTTGCTGTTGTTCTCAAAATATTGAGATGCCAGCAGAAGAATGCTGATTTTAACTAAAGTACATTTGTGCCTTTACTTTTTTGTTTTTGTGTAGGTGAAAATGCCAGATGTAGAATTTTTTGTTAATTTGGGGGATTGGCCTTTGGAGAAAAGGAAATCTCCACAGACCCTTCATCCTATTTTCTCTTGGTGTGGATCCAGTGAGTCAAAGGATATTGTCATGCCAACATATGACTTAACAGACTCAGTTTTGGAAACTATGGGAAGGTAAGAAATCACTTAAAATTTTCACTGAATTATTACAGTGAATAATCTTCCAAAAAGGCATTTCTGTTACCAATATTTTAAATGTTTTACTGTTTATTCAGATTAGTAGCCTGTAGATAGGCTAGGAATACATAATTAATATCTTAGTATAACTAATTTTTGCATTGTATAACATGAATTATGTATATTAAACTTCCCTGTTTTATTTCAAAAATCAAAATTAATCTGAATATGGTCAAGTGAATGAAAACTGCACTTGGATTGAACATTTCAAGGAGGCTTTTCCCCCCACTCTGTGAACATGTTGATAACTGGCCAGGTCTCTGTCTTGACAATCTTCCTAGAATTTAATCTTTTTCAGCCCTATTTAGCCAAAATTCTCATCTCCTATTTTGATTCCTGTTAACTTTTCTTGGTAACAGCTGTATTGCTATCTTGAAATACTACAAAACTAATTTCTAAGATACCTTCATCTAAGATAGCTTTTTCATCTGTTTACCATCTATTTAGGTATTCTTTCCACATGCCCTGTAACCACTGTACTGATGCTGTTTGCCACAAATCTGTTACACCAGGAATGTCACATTATTTTTATGGTTGAAAAAAATAGGAATGCAAGTGCATATATGAGTGTACCATGACTGACCTCATACACTAGTGCAATAACTTCTTTCAAATAATGGCACTGAAATAAATATAAGTAGTATTACAAAAAAGAATCCAATAGACTCCCTTATTAAATCATTTATCCCTCCCCTTCCAGAGTCAGTCTGGATATGATGTCGGTTCAAGCTAATACGGGCCCACCCTGGGAGGACAAGAATACGACAGCGTTCTGGAGAGGACGTGACAGCCGGAAAGAGAGGCTTGAGCTTGTAAAACTCAGCAGAAAATATCCAGAGATCATAGATGCTGCTTTCACAAACTTCTTTTTTTTCAAGCACGATGAAAGCCTTTATGGCCCTATTGTGAAGCACATTTCATTTTTTGATTTTTTTAAGGTAGGTCCCTAATTGCTTTCTGTAGAGCTAGGTCATCAGTGTTTCTGACTATCAAATAACTTTGTATATATTATTTATAATAAAGGATTGCAGTTTTCCACTTCAGCACCAATGACAAGCATGACTAGATACCTCTCCAGTCCAGTGGTCTTAACTGCCGTGTAGCTCTTTGAAGACAATTTGCTTTGCATCTAAAGGTTCATTAAAACCCCCTGTGTAATCTAATAACTGCAAGTTCCTTTTTATTTCTTTTTCCTGATTTAGTGATCAGGACTACTAACATAACTAACATAGTGGGAAAAATCAGTGGATGAAGTGGCACATCTACCCTCACATCAGATGATGAGCATCTAAGAATTGCTGGAGAACATAATTGATGAAGAGGGCCTCTCTGTACTCTCTGCATTGTGATGAATCCCACACTAAATAGCAAAAAGTGCTTAAAAAATGATGCTTGCCTAGCCAGTCCTACCTTTCTCAATATCAGCAAGTCAGTAATTCCCACTGCCCCTAGAATACTAAAACCTAACCCAGCTACTCCAGTCTTCTGTTTGTTAATAACTTATGGTCATTTTTTTCAGTATAAATATCAAATTAATATTGATGGCACAGTGGCAGCATACAGATTGCCTTATCTACTAGCAGGAAACAGTGTTGTGCTAAAGCAAGATTCCATCTATTATGAGCATTTCTATAATGAGCTGCAGCCATGGAAACACTATATTCCATTTAAAAGTGACTTGAGTGACCTACTAGAGAAGCTACAGTGGGCAAAAGAGCATGATGAAGAGGTAAATATGTATTAATAATGTAGTGTTTCTTGAGAAAAGAGACCAAAAAGTGCATAAGATTAAAATAAATCTATTAGAAGCATTTCTGAATGTGATATCTGTATAAATAAAAAAACCCCACTTCTTTGCAATACATACTTAATTTGGATTTTTTTTGAGAAATTTAAATTTTTATATTCATGCCCTTATCTTAAAATTAAGAATGCTTAAATTAATCTCTTCCATTTATCAGTAGATATATGTTGTTATTTTATGGACAACTCAATTCATGGCATGTAGGTAGTAGGTAAACATAAATGATTAATTATTGTAAACAATCAGTGCTATATTTAGCACCAGAAGTAATATTGGCATCCTGAACTAACTTTATGACAGAATGTTTTTAAACTTTTTTTCTTCTTCACAGGCAAAAAATATTGCTAAATCAGGACAAGAATTCGCAAGAAATAATCTCATGGGAGATCATATTTTTTGTTACTATTTCAAACTTTTTCAGGTTAGTAGGTCTTTAACTGCTACCACCACTGAAATAGAAAATCTGTAGAAAAAAATGAGAGACAGAGCTGCTGGCAATTGGCTAATCTAATACTGAAGCCACAAAACAAACAGCAGCAGTCAAAAACTTTACCTGGATTATAAACACTGTATGCATTTATTTTCTATGAAGACTCTTACGATTGTGTTGGTAAATTGAAAGAAGGAATCAGATCCCATATATCTTGATTTAATCTGCACTAATATGTTGCCCATGATGATCAAAGAATTCCACATCACACATACACCCTGTGAATCACAGCTGAAAATATTTATGCATTAGCACCAAGATATTAAAACTCCAGTGAGGCACCCACAAGGGTTCCTGTCAACGATTAAGTGTCTGGTTACCCTTTCTGTGACAGCAGCTACATTACTTTTACAGAATTCTTTAGCTGAGTTATTGCAGTCATTTGCAACTAGATATATAATCTAACAAGTTAATGAACTAGTATTTTTTTTTTAACTAGGAATATTCCATTTTGCAAGTAAATGAGCCAAAAATCAGAGATGGCATGGAGAGAGTGCAGCAACCTGACGATGACCTTTTCCCATGTACTTGCCACAGAAAAAAGGTACAGTAAATAGTGTTAAATGCAGTGCAAGAGCTGAATGTCTTCAGTTCATTTGCAGTGAAACCAGTGCAGTTATTATGCAATAATGCATAAGATCAGCTGCCACAGTATTAAAACCTGTTAGTCTTGGAAACTTTTTTTTGCCCTTAGAGCATTTACAGCACTAGACTGATGAAAACTGAGATTACAATTAACTGAAAAATTTGACTGTTTCTTCTTGATTACAGACCAAAGATGAACTTTGACAGAAAAGAAATCTTTTTACTCTGACAGAAATGATTTTTTCTTTTTTAATATTTGCCCACATTAAGAACCCATTCTTAAGAAGGGAAATTTGAATTAAAACTTCAGTGGATATTATGAAGTTTATTGCATCGTGATCTATGTTTGGAAGAAAACCAACCACCACCAATTTTCTTTTTATCATGCAATCCTTGAACTTTGTTCAAAATGTTTTTATAATTTTTAAATAAAAAACAACTTCATATCAGTCTGGTGTTCTTGTTCTGAAATACCTTTGATAGGCATACACCTTTCTTGAACACAACCCATCTGGTGTACTGGGGCTAGTCACGAGTCTGCTTTGCAAAAAAGGCTAAATAGGAATTGCAAACCTCCCACACCGTTCATCTATCCAAAATGGTCTTTTTCAGACCATATTTTTGTTCCTTCTGAGAGAACCAGTGTTCTTCGGCAATAATGAGATAATTAAGTGGAGTTTAATAGTGACTATTGAAACTAAACTCATAGTTACTTCTCTAGGCTATTTTATTTTAAAAATATCCACTTTGTGCTGAAAATGCTCAAGTAGTTCAACTGTTATTATCATATTATAATCTCAAAATGCTATAGAGACAGATTAACAGTCAAGTCTAAATTTATGAAATTCAAAGTCTTCTGACTTTTGAGGCTTTGTTTTACTTCATATTACAGAGCCAATCAATTTAAAAATCTGTATGGCTTCTTTCCTTGAAAGACTTTTCTGGAAATAGTTGTGAACGTTTAACTGTATGCTGTGCTTATTTAATAACATTACTGGTGGGATATCAACATTTATGAGAAACATTGCAAGAAACATTAGAGGAATATTATATCTGGCCAACATTTAACTTTCAGCTGTCTATTGATTATTTTTATTATAGCAGAAATAAGACTACAAGTGTAGTTAGTTCTTAGCAGTAGTCTTCTACATCCAACACTGCCAACCCCCAGTTGTCAGCACACAACAGTAGTAGAGTGCTGTATTTTTATAGAACCAATTCTTACCTAGTAAGTTGGCTTACTAATTACATATAATTTACTGTAGGTCCGTCTTCTACTGTAGCAGAAATCTCTCTCACATGGCTAATAAAACAAGCACTAAGTCTTATTGACCATATTTGCAATTTAACAAAATAAAAAAAAAAAGGGAGATTTAAAGAAATCAGTCCAGATGGCTATGCTTCTTCCACATCTGGGTTCTTTGAGTGATTGCAGAAAAGTAACTTCCATTTTTTCCTATGGACATAAGGAACACAAGGAATACTTTGTTGACTCATTTGGTAAGCCACCTATGCCCCATATTTTTGAACTATAATAAGCTGAAGTCTTCAGTGATATTTTCTATACTACATCACCAAAATAAAGCTACCGGTCCAATCTCCTGACTAAAACCATGCAGAAATCTTCCAAGCTCAGCAGCGCTGACTCAGAGCAGCTCTGAAGCACTCTGAAGCAGCTTTGCAATGTCATTCACAAAAGCTGCTCCCGGGAAAGACCTGCAGGCTAGACTTGACTCTTCCCTTCAGCCTGATCCTCTGTAGCTACGAGCTACTACTCTATCAGAATGACATGGTAAAAGGAGCAGGCTGGGGCAACTGTTGGCAGTGAGATGAGCCCTGCACTCGGGAAGAAACAGAGCTGTGTTTGTTACAGGACCTGCCAGCCCTCCAGCTCAGCATCAGGGTTCCTGGCTATAGCTGAAAACAGAAGCTTTTCAGCCACTTACTTACCAGGACAGCAAGAACATGGCTCCTTCTAAAGCCCAGGTCTGCCAAATCTCATCTGGACCAGCAAGTATCTCCTGATGGGAGATGGTTCTCAACCAGATGAAGATCTCTAGGCCTTTAGAGACAAGATGCAAAAGATGCTACTGGCCTCTTGGGACAGTTAGTACTATTTTTAAAGGAGCAGCACATAAAATTTCTAGGTTCATGTTCAGTTTCAAAATAAAGCAGCATCCTCTCCAGAGACTATCTACACCAGATTCCCATCAGGCCCATGGGTAATAGCTGATTAACTGGGACACTATCAAGGCTTTCTAGATGCACAACTTGCTGAAAAGCACGAAGCTGATCCAGGAAAGTCGCCTTTCCAGCACAATGTCTTCCCCAAGAGCCTCTCCAATTTCAGAAATTGCCCCTGTAGCACAGCCCACCACAGCGAAGTACACGAAGTTCTTGTTTCAGAAATTTGTCCTGGGACAAACAGGTTTTCTTTCCCACAAAACCAACAGCAACACTGCAAACTACTTTGTGTGCCAACAGAGTAGCTGTGGCAGAAACCCTAACAACTTCCACCGAAGTCCCCATTCACACTTGAGCTGCTACTAAACAAGCCTTCTGGTGGTTCAAGGCTCTCAGGCCTCACCTTCAAGATGAGTTTGACCCCTGCACAAGACAGCCCTGTCCTGCTCACTGCACAGCTCGCATGCATGCAGGAAACACTCAAGCCCAGTAGAGAGTTTGTTCTCACCCTTCAGATGGATGGGATGTTTTTATTAGATTCAGCAACAGCGTCTAATCCAGCAGAGTGCAAGGGAAGGCTCAACAGTTAACTCCAAAGCAGTTCCCCCTTTGTACATTCACTTATAACTACAGCTTGGTATTCTGTACTCTGTTGGTTATTTGAGCATACTGCTCTATTCTTTGGCAACAACAAACAAGACATCCCCAGCCCACTGTCGGAGAGGTCTGCAGCTGAAAATGAACCAAGTACATACCAGGCTTCAGAGCTCAGGGTTGGAGATTGCTCTACATCTGACATAGCTGTTGAAGTGGGCTGAGGTCAAAGATCTGGCGCAAAGGTGTAGAGGGGGGGTACAAGCCATACTGGGCAATCCTGCAGGGCAGGCTCGCAGTATTCTACAAATCAGTAGAATAACATTGCATATAAAACATTTTGAAAAATATCTCTTCAAAAGAAACTTAACATCAGTAAGATAGTCAGAAATAAAATATATTTAAGGATTCAGAGGCTCCAAAATAGATTCCCCCTCCCCCAAAATGACTTTCAATATTAGAGAAAAATAAAAAAAAGGTAATTTGGTATTGCAGATAAGTAAATGTACATAGGCATTTTCAAAGAAATCTAGAAAAGCATGTTGCCCCAATGAAGAGTATTTGGTACATTTTGTTCTTCCTTTAAAAACAACTCATTGTTTTACACAGTTTTTACATTCATACAAAGTTATGCTTACATTTATATATAGACCTCTCCAAAATACTTGTTTTGAAAAATAATCTATCAGAAATAGACTCTAATCTGCTAATTTAGGAAATGTAACCCTATATATTACTTAGTTGATATCATTTCTGCTCCAGTTCAATGTTTTCTGTGAGCCAAGAAAAAACTTGTGTGTTTATTTCTTCCATGACATCATGTGTTGTTCGTCCCTTAACTGCCATCCCATGGTTTGCTTTTTCAATCCAATGGATTTTTTTAGGGGCTTTCATTTTGCTCACCACATCTTCTAACAATTGCTATGGAGAAAATCAAGAATGGGAAAAGTTAGAGAACCATATGCTAAAAATTGTGCTATTACAGCTGTTCTTCTACCTGTGCACAATACAGTAGGCAAATAAAAAAACTGAACTGTGTGCGCATTAAAAAGATGTTGACAGAAAAGACAATCCCATGTTCAGTAATGAAGTTTGCTAAAAGGTGAGTCCCAGTCTCAGTCTGTCACTCAGCTGGAAATAGCAGAAATTCAGAACTTCAAAAAATTGCAAAGGTCAGAGACTTTTGAACGTTCTTGCCCTGATATGACAGAATAGTAGAACTTAAGTCAGAATTGTCTACAAGGGCAGAGTATCAGTGTTGTTCCCTAGAGACTAACTTTAACGTTATGCAACTTTCCTGGTAAGCTTAAGATAAATGATAAGCCAGCCCAGAAAGAACTGAGATTTCCTCCATTAAAAAGGCACTCCAGGTATCTGCTGGTCACTACTAATTTTGGTTGCAATCCCTCATGAAAGTGTTATGACTCCCTGTAACTGTCCAGGCATGGAAAATGTGAAGCATGTAGTCTCAAATTCAAGTAAGACTGTTTAGGGAAAACATACATGTACCCTGCAAGAAAAACAAAGCACAAAAACATTATAATCTGATCACTAAACACTTGAATATCACTTTGTTTCCCAGATGTCTGTCTTATGGGCAGAACTGCTTTGCTGGAAAAATCTGTTATGAAAATATGATCAATGCAGATAGTACAGTTTGTTTTGCAACCTGAAATGGTTATGACAGAGTTAAGACAGCATAGCAAATAATTCTCTGCTACCGCATACTGTTTATAATTTGGTACAACCTATCAAGAAAGATAAAACACTGAAATTAGCAACATTTTAGCAGCCTAAAAAAGAATTTATTACAGCAGCTGATCAAACATAAGCCAGAAATGCTAAGCAGTAAAAGAAAGCACCTCAGGTTTTCGTAGTTCTGATAGAGACATTTCCTACAGAAAGCTTCCTTCAGAAAATAAATATTTAGAGAAGACTATTAATCAAAGTCACAGCTGTGGCCACCAACATCATTAAAGTCACTAAGACTGATTCCTATTCCTCCATACTGCCCTTCATAACAGCACTTACTGCAGTACTCACCTTTTCACACATCTCATCTGCTGATCCTGAGACAAATAGCACTGGACACCTGATCAATAATAAATCCTCATCCCGGAGCTTGGACTGAAGTTTTGGTCGATGCAGTGGGTAAGATAAACACACTAATCCTTGAATGAAGTCATCATCACCATCCTGGCTAAGCTGACGTATCACTGAGGCAGCAGCTCGCGAGCCCATGGAACGGCCTTTCTCCCATGTAAAAATAAAGCAAGAAAGTCTATCCACTACAGTCTCATCTGTGTTCTATTAGAATAAACAATTCTAAAAATAATTTTTTTTTCGATGGACCAGCATTACAAAATGATACTTCATTCATCAACTTTGTAGAAAGTACTAACCAGAATTTCAGTATTTCTTGATAACTGACTGATTATATTATGGTTTCACTTCACTATTTAAAACAGGAAAAAAGAAACAAAGAGGGATCCTTTGGAATACCGGAAAGTATAATAGTTCATCTTATAAAAAAATGCCCTACATCCCAGACCTCTAAAATTCTAAATAAAAATGCTATTATCTTGTATGGACTTCCTTATGCTGCTTTAAGATTAAGATTTCCTTAATCTGCTGAAGGGAAAAACAAAGTTTTGTGGCTCTCGTCCTCAAATGAAATCCAGTAAGCGTTTATGAACACCTCAAGCCTAAAATTAAAATTAAAAATAGAAGGGAGAGCAGGAAGGGGAAATATAAATAACATATATTTATATACTGCATAAATAACAAGGGGGTATCAAAATATCTCTTTGAAGAAAAGGAATATGAGTTTATGAGGCTCTAAGATTGAGTTTTATGAGTGGTTGATTGCAATGGAACTAACCCGTATTAAGGAGGATTTGGTTCAGCTAATTTGGAGGACACTCAGATTTTCCACTATCTAGTTAACTAGTCACCTCCAAGAAATCAGCAGGATGTATTGGGAACCCAATCATTTATTTTTGCATTTCATCAGAGAAAACATCCAAGATCAAATAAAACTGCAAAAATCTTCCCATACTGCATCCCAAGCTTCCCCTGCACTGCCATGCTTTCCAACTTTTTGCCGATAAAAAGATAATTAGCACGTCTTCTGTGTTGAGCTTGTTAACAAGCAATATTAAAAAGATCAATTCCCAGATTGGATCTCTTGAACTACATGAGCATCCAACACTAGCTCATTGATCCCTCTTTTGGCTGCTCCCTTATCCATCTAACAATTCTTGTACTAACCTCTAGCTAAATTATTTCCCACTTGGTTATACAGCACAGTAGTAATTGAAATCCAGGGTAGGATGCATCTACTTCACTTTTCATATAACACAAGTGATTTTCTGTCTGCTACTGGGTTTATTTACCAAACTCTGGCTTGGGAAAACAGCTCCCTGCGAGTAACTGAAACACTTCAAGACCTGTAGTAATCCCACACACGTCCTATCACATGAAAAGAAACTTTTATTTCATAGAAGCTGGAAAATATGGCCTACTGCTCTTCTCTTCCTTCTTCTAGAGCAGAATCTGCAGCAGCCATAAGGACAGTGAATAAGTCTAGACAACCACACTCCCAAGGGATTCTTCTGAAAATGTCAAGCTAGATATTTCCATTTTAAATCCAAGCAGCAACGCCACTCAACGCAGCTGCTGGGGAACACCAGCCCAGTTCATCCACCAGCCATGCAGCACGTAGCTTTCAGTCCCAGGTTACAACACTCAAAGGCAGATGATGCAAGTGGACACGGCACCTATGTTCTATAGTATCTCTACCTAATGAGAGTTTATTTACTTTGTTCCCATGCTTGACAACAAGCATTTGGTGCCTATCTCAGGCCAAAACCTGTCCATAACATCTGAAGTTCATTCATTTTATACCAGACTTCAATAGCAAGTAATTATAATTGTTATTGTAATTGTAAAGTTGATATAAAATAGAAAAAAACAGATAGATAAAATATAGATACTGAAAATCTTACCTGCAAGGAAGACACCTGAAAGTTTATAATCATCAGAGAGCTTTAAATATTCCTATAGAAGCAAAGAAAAAGTAAAATATTACAAGTCACCACGCCAACAACATTAAGACAGCTGAAAGGTTTTGTTCCTGTGTGTATATATTAAATATGAAATGGGAGGCATTTCCCCTTATGGATTAAAGATATATACATATATACAATATTTTGTGTGTATATATATTTATGACATACATTTTGTATATGTATATGATACATGTATACAATACTGTCTTATTTTTCACAGAAATAACCATACAATATTTCATAGCAAAAACACAAGATGAGTAATAATCATGAGCAACTTCACATTAGTTCTCAGCAAGTCTGAAAGTTCAGATTGGCTATCAAGTTCCAAAGCATACCTAATTACTGTTTATCAGCCTAGTTATAGTAACAGACCACATTTAGGTTTTTGGCCCATCACACAGAACAGTAAATTAACACAATGTCCCTTCACTGAGGGTTTTAAGATCATGTATTTTACCTTATATTTCCAATAAAAAGATTAAGACATACAATCAGTTGTTTTAGCCAGAAATGATAAAATTTAGCAATTGAATTTTTCAGTTTATAGAAGAAACCAATTAGACTTTTTTTAATCACTCTACTATGTTAGCAGAGGCCTTTAAACTACCGCTATGTATCAGCATATTACTATAAAGTGGCTAACAGCACTATGCTTTGAAGAAAAGTATCATAGAGCAGATGCATGAATACCAGCAAGGTTGTTATTTCAAGCAAAGAGCTAATGCTCACAGTGGTTTCATTCAAATGAATTAAGAACTGGGCACAGGTCCCCACGTAAGGATATCTGATGCCCTTACAAATCTACCTGTATCTTGGACTCAATGCAAAGTGCTCAGACTATTTCCCATGCCCTAGATAACCAGGGGAATGGTTCACTCCTTCATACATCCTCTACAACAAGGACACACTAAGGATTAAAAACTCTAAGCTGATACTGTTATAGCAAAAGGTTGTTGGTTTTAACAAAACCTAGGTATACAGGCACAACTTAAATAATTAGTAGCAACGAAAAGAAACAAAAATATGTAATCACTTAAATTGAGTTTGTTACCAAAAATTATTTCAGTATCTAGATCTCTCACATGCTATTTCTAATCTCTTCTGACCCAAAACCTTCTGTATCCCAGAGTCTTCTGCTCTCTTTTCCCCAAAGTTTGTTCTCCCAGTGTCAAACACTCGGACACATAGCACAACTCCAGGGTTAGTTTATTTTCTTTGAAACAGTCCTCTAAAAGCTGCATCCCTTATTTCCCTGCTCCTCAACAAACACCTCACCAGGCTCCCTGTCCAAATTCTTTCATTTTTTCCCACCTAAAAATTCTCTCCTGCCAAACATCCCTCTCCTAATCTCTAGTGGTCATTTAAGAAATTCAAAGGCAGACAGGATTATATGTTTTTCCGTCAGCTGAGAATAGCTCAAAACAAGGAAAAAAAATCCACGAGATATTAACTGGTGTGAGCTTTGACAGGATCTAGTCATTTCTTACCACAACTGTTTTGTATGCTCTAGCCCTATAAGCAATGTTAAGGCCTTTGCAAGTAAACCGCAGACACAGAATTCCATGGGATGCAAGATAGGCTGCCAGAGACACCAGCTGAGGGAAATTCATATCTCCTCCTGCTCCATGGGTAAGAATCACTCCATGTGTCAATGTCTTTGCTGGGACAGAAAAAACAGCATCCAGATATTTGTTTCCAAAAGGTATTTTCACTTTAACCTAGAAACAAAACCAAAAATACTATGAAAGAAATGAAAGTATTACTTCCAGTCTATAAATTACAATGATGAAAAACAAATGATAAAGGAGAAAAAAAATCTCTTTAAGAGTACTAAACAGCATTGTAAGAGAGTAACTCTACCTTTGAATTAAACACTTTCTGTGCAATCATGAGCAAGCACCTTAGTACTCTGCACTTCAGTTTCCCCATACAGTAAACAAAGCAACCAAAGCTTCCTCAGCTTATTGGGATCTTTTGTAGCATAAGCTGACTTCTTACCTAGATACTTTCTATGTATCTCTATGTCTACCTGAGTGCTAAATACCACTGCTATCTTAAATAGCTTCCTGTAATTGTAAGTCCCTATGTCAAAAAAATATTTAGGTTCCAATCACCCATTGCAGTGCAAGCAAACTTGATTACACACCATGATAAATGCACTTGAATATAGGAGTTTTAGACATTAAATGTAACTTTAAAACTCTTGAAAGAAGAAGAAAACATACTGGGACCAGGAAAGGACCCCTATCTCACACCTCTGCATATCCAGCTGCCACTGCATCTCAAATATTCTCTCTTGGCAGTGATCAAACAGACAAACCAAGGAAGTGACCGTGAGCTGCCTTAAAGAACTACCTTCACAACCTTCTCCCTGCTCAGCTGAAATGCAGGAATGCAAACATAGGATGCCAACAATGTGATAGCATTAAGTGGTCAAACATATACATATAGAGAAATAATACCAGAAATCTAAGTATCTAGCACTTCTTGGCTACAGAGGTATTGCTCAGTTGCCTCTCAAGGAAGATACCAAGCTAAGCAGGACTCCGCTGGTCAACACTACACTTTAGATTTCACCTAGAAAGGCAATACTGACAACACAGATCAAAGCAGGTATGACTCACTAGGAATGATGTGCAGGTGCCACAAACCAAGTCACTTTAAACTTGTAACGGCAAATTTGGAATATGGTTCTGAGTGGATTGTTTCTATGTCTTCAGCCACAGCTGCTAAAAGAAGTTGAGGACTCTGCAAATTTTCTAAGCAGAGCACACTATCTCCATGCAGCATAGGGGCACTATTATGCAAAAGGCAAGGGCAGGCATGTACAGACCAAATTATTATTCCAACAATAGACAGTAACCCTGTGTTAAGGACTTGAAAATTGTAAACATTTTGTTAGCCTACTACAGAGGATATCAGTTCATTTTTTTTTTTAACAGCAGCAACATAAGTAGAATTGTAGGAGCATAAATGCATTTTATACAACCTGCATGAATGCAAACCTCCAAAGCACCACACTGCAACTAGTGTTGTCTGAAATATTTTTACTTTATCACTTCTATTTCCCTACAGAACCTGAACTCTGAACCAAAAATTGCCAGAATTTCTTTCACAGTTCCTTTTCAAGCAAAGGTCACCGGGTTAACACAAGTATGCCTGGAAAACCACCCACACCTGCAGGCCACTCGAGGGCCACAATGACTGCTTATTGCAACATTTTCACCGAATCCAACGGACCGAAGCACCGGGGGCCACAGAGCCATCGGGGTGCTCGGGAATAAGCCTCCCTGTGCCGGGGGCAGCGCGGATGAGGAAGGCCGCCCGTTACCTCAGCGTGTCTGCTCATTCTCTGGGAGAGCAGCAGCAGCCTCTGAGAGGGCAAAGACACCGCTAAGGACGTAGGGACAAGAGCGAGACAATCTCCTGCCTTCAGCCCCACCGCACAGGGCACTAACAGCCCCAACCACGCACAGCCGTTAACTGCCAAGCGGGCGGGAAGGAGGTAGGCGCATGCGCGCGCAAAGCAGCGCTCTGATTGGCCCACACCGCTGGTGACCGTTCCCGCCCCTCCCGCCCTGCAGCTCCGCCCGACGTCACGTGAGTGACAGCCCGCTGCCCGCCCTCCAGGGCGGCCGCCGTGCTTGATTGGCAGAGCGGGAGGACTAGGCCCCGCCCAGGCCAGGGCGGTAGTGCCGTAACGTGGGAGTGTGGGGGACGGCGGTGGGGAGGTTGGTTTGTAACAAGGCTGAGGAAGACAAGAAGTTGTATTTGTCCTAGAAATGCATAAAAATCATAAAGCAAGATCAAGCAGCTGAGGCATAAAGTTGAGTGAAAGTCACCAAAGCAGTTCCCGTGTAATCTACACATTTCAAGTCAGTGAGTTCAATGGATTCCACCTTTCATAGCCGCAAAGCGTCCTGAGGTAGCTGCTACCTGCGACACAGCTCGCATCCAGGAGCTCGCATGCGGACTGGTGGACACAAAACGTCCACGAGCTTTCTTTACTGTCGACTTAGTAGTGGCTTGCGGAAGTGCTCACACCAAAGCCGTGCCAGAGCTGCTCGTCGTGGTTGGATATCCCACAGCTCAGACTAGTACTTTGCACCAACAGAGAATTTCTGAATGAGATGCAGGTTGAGAAGGTTGGCTTGTTACTCTGAGGAGGATGCTGCTTCAAGCTCAATCTCGGCTCTCATTTCAGAACAAAGAGGTGCAGGAAGCCTGTTTATTACTGTAGGAACCTCTGACAGATTTGATAGGCCAAAGAGAGCTGGATTCGAAGAAACTGGTTGTTTATTAAATAAGGATGTTATCCCTGATCTAAGCTGACTATTTTTTAACTCCTATGGCTTTTGTTAGGCTTTGAAAAGAGGTTGAGATCCTAGGGATAAGCAAAAGCACTATCATATGCAGATTTTTAGCAGGGTACGTATAAATCCCTGTTTTATTACATTGAACCAAGGAACGTGGCCTTTTGCACTGGATGACTTCCCCTGGAAAGGCTGAAAGACCGAACTAGATGCTACATTCAGTAACCATTGGTGTCATCTGATGTCATTCAGTCAGCTGTCTTGGTTAGAACGTGACTTGGGACCTTGGACTCATCAGGATGTGAATTACTCAAACAGAACTAAAAAGAAAAAAGATGAAGAAAAAGTCCCAAATCTATTTCTCCTAGTATTAAAATTCTATAATTCAATTTGATAAGCTGTTGTATCCATCAGGTAATGGAATCGATCGATATCAATAAGAAAACCATTGGTTTATTATTTGTTTCTATCATTGTTTATATCTGTCACTTATCAATAAGACTTGCTCTACTGAATGTCTGCTAGGTAGTAACCTCACAATGAGACCGTAATGTGCACAGAGAACTTGCTTCTTTTTTGGAAGTATATTGACTATCAGCACTGAGAGCACAGATGATTTCAGGCAGCAAATGTACGATGCATTAAAATTTTCATTTTCCGTAGCCCTTTCCAACAGCACAAGTCTCCTAGGGAAGACTTTTGGCATTGTAATAGTAGTGCTAAATGAAAGGCCCGTACTTTAATTAAGGAAGTTGTCATCATAATGCGTGCTCTGGAGCAGCAGGTTCTGGATGCTATACATTTCTGGCGGTCTTTGTAAGGGATTTGGTATTCCCTCATCGTTTTTGGTATAATGCAACCCCTTCGTTTTCAAGTAGCAGCTGTCACAGTTTATTAGGATGCTGGAGTGGGGGTTGTTGGCAGGAGATAGTCCTGGCTAATCTCTCTCCAGGACTGTCTGTGAACTGACGTGGCTAGAAGCCACTGAAACAAACCTTTATAATGCTTCAAGAGAAGAATTTATAGGTTTGGCATGTTCATATAATCTTTGAATGCAAAACTCAAATTGCATGTATATTTTCACTCTAAAGATTTGCTCTATTTGTACATATTTACATACCGCTTTTTTTTCAGTGAATCAGCATGCTTAAGGATAGTAAAGAACATGGTTGCCACTTCTAGGATTATCTTTATTTGAACTAAGAGCTTTGTGTTAAGAGGATCTTTAAGTCTCAGTCCCTCCTAAAAAATTGATATCATCTGCAGTCATATAGTCAATCAAGTTGCCTATCCAGAGATTATTGCTATTTATAATTATAAGTACACCATCTAGATGTGAGAAATCAGTACATTCTGCTTCTCGTTGCATGCTAATACAGCAGATGGCCCTTCCCTTTAACACATGCAAATGTTTGCACATGTTAAAAAAATATTTATTTATCCATAAGTTCATTTGTTCACAAATTGTCACAGCATGGGCAACTACAGGGCAATCCTGACCATCCCAGCCTTAAATGGTGCCTTGACTCCAGTCTACAGAGAACTCAGCTGTGAGCACAGGAAATAGGACAGAAATAGAAGGATATCTGTACAAGTTGAGTTTTTGCTCTCCTTTCTGAAAGGATCTAAAAAAAAGAGGATTAATTTGAAATACTGTATTATTTATAAAGTTTCAAAATTTTTTTTAGCATTAGGTGAGATTCCATGTGAAAATATATTCATCACAGAGCACTTGCCAGCTGGAGAACAAACATGATACACAGTTCAGTGTATCATGAACTGCTCTGTAAATATCTTTTTATCAAATCTGTGGAGGATTTACCTGTAAGTCATCGTGATAACAGTTTATTCCCACATACTAAATATGGTTGTGATTGATGCTTTGATGAGCCATGCCTGAGAGAATGACAAAACTAAGAAAGCATTTACAAAGAATGTGCATTACAGAATTCTTAATATCCTGTATATTGTCCAGAATATTTTTGCCAGGGTAAAAAGAACTGGTTTTAAACCAAAAATCCTTCTCAGCACAAAATATATGGTATTATTTAAGAACCCCTGTAATAAACTCCAAGTTGCATTACTAGCCAGGACCTCCTGTCAGGGCCTAGTCCTTTTTAAAACTGTTTGAAGATGCTAGAAAAGCCCTGTTTGGATGCCTGGTTGTTGATTTTAATACTTCTACACCTGTGGCTTTTAGGCAAGCACTGGTCCTTCCTGCCAGAACCGTTACATATTAAGAGAAGGAAAAAAAAAAGAAAAGAAAAAAGACCATGCTTGGAAATAAATAGAGAAGAGAGAGAGTGACAGCATGTGTTGCCAGTAGTGCAGACTCAGGAGTGTGATATTCCACTGTTTGAAGAGTAGTCTCAACCTCCTGAGATTAATAGAGTCTCCTTCCGTGGAGATATTCAGTCCCTGTACAACGTGCTGTAGGTGACCCTGCTTCAGCAGAGGGTTGGACTATATGACGTGCAGAGGTCCCTTCCAACCTCAACCATTCTGTATCCATCCTGTCCTTACTCCAGCAGAGAAAGCAGTGCTCCACAGTGCTCCTGATGACTGATAAAAGCCATTTCTGAAATTGCACTTGAAGGGGACCATTCCATTATCATCCCCACAGATACAAAGGCTGTTAATTTATTAAAAACTTGTGTAGTAAAAGTGTGTTTATTGGTCCCCTTCTAAGTTTTGCTCTTCTGCTTATAATAGAATTTCTGGTAAATGAATGATAGAATATGTAAAATGTGTGTGTATATATATACATATGTGTATATATATGTGTATATATATACACATATATATATGTGTGTGTATATATATATGTGTATATGTGTATATAATGTGTATATATATACATACATACATATGGTGCCTGAAAATATGGTGTCTGGAGCAGCCAAAGGCACTACACTTAACTGGACAAACACTAGGACTAGTGTTTGAGTCCACTCTTTGGATGCTGAAGTGAGGGACATTCTCAGGAAGAGCTTAGTGCCTTATGAAAAGGTACATATAGCCACTCTGCGAGTGTATTTAGCACACATGAAGCAGAGCACTCAGGAAGGAGAAAATAACTTGTTTTTCTGAAAGAAAATGAGACAGAAGCCGAAAGTCCCTTGAGACTCCTGAGGACACTGACTCTGTTGAGGAAGTTGGGTAATGAGCATCCATGGCATAGGAAGAATACACCAGCGCTCCTAGGTAAACAAGGTCAACACAAGCTTATTTCATCTTGGATTAACCAGGGAAGTTGTGTCCACAAAAGAGATGCTGTCAAAGAGCATCCTTCAGATTCGTGTCCCTGCAGGCCTTGACTGCATACGATTGTAAGGTTTCTGTGCAAGCACAGTGGTGACTGTCCTAATTTCAGTCGTGGGTAATGCAGTGAAACGGGAGCTCTGTGTCTGACAGCACTATGGTCATCCTGTTGGGCTGGGGCTGAATGTGAGGGCCTCTCAGTCCAGCTCACAGGACTGGTTTCTTCTTTGACTCTTTTGCTTCCTACTGGGGACCTCCTAGGAGGGCTCTGTATCCCTTGGCCATTCCCCACCTTGTTTGCGCCTTCCTACCCCTTTGGTTTCCCTGTACATCTTGAGGTTTCTGCCACACTAGACCTGTTAGGACTTATTCTGTAGTCTTGTAAATTAGACAGCCCCACACTTGCATTTGGTTTTGTTTAGTTACTTTCCCTTCACATTTAAAGTTTAGCTATTCCTTTCATTAGCTTTTCTTAAAAAATGTTTTGTCCATTTTATATCTATTTTTTATGTTTTTATAAAAGATATATATATGCATTAAATATAAACACATATCTACACACATATATAATAATAAACTAAGAAGTCTCTTGGAACGTCTGAAAGACTTGATCTGAATATGTATTTTTTTCTCTTGATGGGGTAAACCAACTGAAAGTCAGCTGAAATTCAGACAGCAAAGCTTTTATAAAATTGTATGGAAACAGTTCTTACAGTCTTTGCTTGTCTGGAAGAGAAAGTTTGGGGAAGCTGCACTCTCTTAACATGTGTGGCTCATTTGAAAAATAGAAGTGAGAGAAGGATGGGGCTAAGGCAGAAGATAATGTAAGAGAATCACAGTTTACGTCCATCACCACTGTCACAGAGTCAAGAAACATGGGATCCCTCCGGCCCCAAGAGCTCCAGAGATCTCTCATCCAGCCTCCTGCTCCAGGCAGGGTCAGCCCTGAGATGAGATCAGGTTGTTTTGTCCAGTCGGGTCTTGGAAACCTCCAAGGTTGGAGACTGCAAAGCCTTTTTGGGCAACCTGTCCTTATGCTTGATTATCTTTACAGAGATACTTTTTGTTCCCCTGCAGCCCTGTGGTCTAGAAGTATGGTGTTGCCATTGCCATAAGCTAGTGGGCTACCAAACAGGCCTGAATACCTATCGGTCTTTTCTCTGGACTTGTCTTGACTGCCTGGAGATTTGTTTTAGCTGGTAACAGCAAGGCGCAGAGCACGTTAGCAAACATAAAAATAACCTTGACGGGTCTTGGAGTGAGGAGGGAGAACCATCCATATGAGTCTCTTCCCACTGAAGGATTTAGGATAACCATGACCCACAGTACTCACTCTAACTAAATAAATACTTTATTTACAAGTATTTTCACTCTACTTTCACTTAAAAAACAAGCACTGGCTTTTTTTTACTCTTTTTAGTTGTTTTTTTTTCTCCCACTCTTTACTCACCAGCACAAATTCAGTTCGAGACACTACTTTAGAATAATATATTTTTTATATCCTTGTTGCATTAAATGATTTTGATGATGTTTTTACTGCTAAAGTTGGTCATATGCAACTGCAATGAAATATGTCACATGAAGCTTTTTCATCAGCTTTGTATCCAGAGTGCTTTTGAAGATTCACAGACAATGTTTCAAATAACACAGTTCTTTAGCTGCTAGAAAACTACCTCTTGACTATCCCCATATTGTTTCTGGCCTTAGAGCTTTTCCGATATACTCATGTCAATGCATATGCTTCTTAGAACTTTTTTCCATGTTGGATCTCATTTTGTTATTAGGCCACATTCCTTCCCTCTCCTAGTTTTCTTTGTTATTTCCAACCATGAATTCTTTGAATTTTCCATATTCTTCATTGTAATATAAACTACCAATATAAACTCTTTATTTGTTGGCCACATCTTTCAAGTAAATGAAGAGTTTTAACAAATCCAAGCCACGCGGCAGCTTCTCAGAGGCACCATTAAACATGTCCTGACCTAGTTCTTTTCTGAGCTTATTGCTGTGTGAGGTTAATCATGTCAGGTATTCTGATCCCCATTTTAAGTTATGGGATGCATGTCACAAAATCTGCCTGCCTTTTACAAGAACTCACGTACTGCCAAGCGGAAAATCTTACATAAGATAGTGCAAGGGGCAAGAAATTACTGGAATTTGTCTGACAGCTTTTAGCCCCAGACATATTTCATACTTCTTTTCCTCAGCACTTGTAAACCAATATCTTATATGACCAGAATAAATTTGGAAGAAAGATGAAACACAGGACTTCATCCATAGTGAATACTTCAAAGATCCTGTAATATCACATGACTTTTATTTATGAGGGACCAGTCATCCCAGTTTTGACTTCTGAACTTTTCTTGGATACTCAGCCTTGCCTCAATCACTTGGCTACTTCATCAAGCAAAGACCAAGCATTTACTTTGAAGACTGGATAGAAGATCACAAGTCCATCACATGTCCATTCTGCAATGATTCCATTAACTAAAAAACAATCAACAAAAAAAGCCCATTGCACCTTAGCCTTCTGGGAAAATGCTAAGGATAGTAACGTTACATTTAGAATTTAGAGAACTCATTGCCATAGGGAATTTTTAAGTCTTTGCCAATGGCAGCAAATCAGGCTGAGGATGTCTGAGCAATGACATCAGGCACGTCGTCCCTGGAGTTGAGAGGAAAGTTGGCGGCAAAGTCAGAAGGAGGCAGGCTTGATGAACTGCATCACGCGTGTGCCAGCTTGCATTGGTGCACACAGCAAGGCTCAAGGCCTTGGCCCTGAGCTGTAGCAAATGATGGACAGGAGCAGAGCTAAGGAAAGGGATGTTCAAAAGGGCCTCCAAGGAAAGACCATCTGCAGAATGCCATTTTGTAGTGCTGTTTGTTTTGAGGTTAAATTGCTGTTTGCACTCTAAAAGCAGCATTTTTTCCCTGTGTTTCTGTGTGGGTTTTTTTTGTTTCTTTGTTTTGCATTTTCCAAGTGAACAGCTGCAAGGATTCTGAATGATCAGCTTGAAATTTTGAGCCTTAAGAAGATGAGTCCATTGCAGGTTAAGGCAGGTTTATCAACCTTCAGTTTGGATCACGATCAGATTTAGTCCAGCGTTGTACTGTTGCAAAGTCATCATAGGACCCAAAGGTGGCAAGCTGTGTTTATAAACTCATTCTTCTCTTAGGTGCCAAATTCACACTGAGCTCTTGGCCCATGCAAATGCTGAGCTTGAATCCTAGGCCATGTGTGGACTAGGACGATGGTCTGTGCTCTGTCTAAACCGAAGGAAATCATGTATGAATTTGTATCAGGACCCCATGTTGCCATTTTGTTATCTGAAAGAATGAATATTTGCAAGTCCAAGTTTTCCAGTTGGTGCAGGAAACAACATTTCTTGCAATTCATGAACTCATTCAACAACCTTCTTTAAAAGCTACAAAGACTTGCTTTTAGTGACAACACGGTAGTCCAGCACAGAAGGAATTAAGATCAGTAGAGTGGTAGGATGACTAGTCAAAAAAGAGTTGGAAGAAATTAATGTTTTTGCATTAATTTAAAATTTTAATCTATTAAATTTTTTAAATCTTTTTTTTCTGTATATGTTATTGGAACCCTGTGGAAGACAATGTAGCAGCAAAGTGTCTCAGTAGATAGATACTTTGCTGTCACTGCATTTAAGTGTCTTGTTAGGGCTTTTTCCTAGGACCATAGCAGTTGGAGAAACGGAAGCCAGCTATGCTGTCTAGTCTTACCCCTGCAAGTGCAATATTGGCCCAGTTCAAAATGGAGTATTTCCAAATCTAGAATTTCCAGCACTAACCCAAGGAATTTATAATTACAATAATCATCTCCACAACCTACTTTCAGATTTTGCATGTGATAATCAAGCTTCATCAGATCCTTCTCCTTTGCTGCAACAGGCTCCTGGCATCTGTATTTTTCAAAAAGGAGTAACAAAATGTACTTCCTATGGGTTCCCCTTCTACAGTTGAGCAGGTGTCAGAAGTCACAAAATTAACTGCTAGTATGCTAGAGACTTTACATTGGCTAAATCCTAAATATAAATGTTTGCTTTCACCCACATCACAGTATATAGGGTTGTGGCATATTCCATGACTTCTCCCTCTGTATCATTCACTCTTCTCATAGTTATGCTGAAGTCTACATTTCTCTTGGGAAAGTATTTACGGCAGATTTGTTGAGAAGTGTGAGATGCCTTCCCAGGCAGCATTCACTGCACAGATGCCTATGACAGCAGGGAGAAGTAGAAGTGGAGAATGAGTTCTGTGCAATGCACCAGCAAGGATGCAGAAAAGGCTGCAGGAGAAAAGCAGAGATTGTGGCCCTTTGTGTTAGAGAATATCATAAGGAGTCCTCACACACTGTGGTCAACTCTGGCCCAGGTGGAGGCATTCAGATTGTACCCACTAACAATTTCTGGTGTTAGCAAGACTTCGAGTAAGTTGTTTCTCTTATTCTTCAGGCAGGAGAATAAAACTGCTCCTGAATTACTTACGTGGCCAGAGTGCAACTGTGTCTGCCCATGGCAGGATCTGCCGGTGTCACCATGGTATATCTTAATGCCAAGCAAAAATGTGAGGTTCTGCATTAGCTTCATGCCGTGCTGAATCATGACACTGTGGTTCACTCTTGCACAGATCAAAACAACCTGCTATTTTTCAAAGCAATTAATAACAATTGCAGCAAGAACTATTGTAAACATAATCATCTGAAGAGTTCTAAAAATATTCTTTCCCAAATAAAGTAATCAGAGAATTATATCTCATTTTACATACAATAGGCCTAGTCTCTTGCCAGGTGTGTGTTGTACTTAGAATTTTCCAGTTGATTTCCTATATATTTAGCCCTGTTGCAGGTAATTAAATATTTTGAATCTCACCACTGCACACTGTATCAACATAAAGAAGTTTAATCGCAGAAACCCACACCATGGGTCTACATAAACCCCTCCCTATGCCCTGGGCTATATCTGTACCAGTGAATGCAACAGTACCAGGGCATATGTTCAGGCTCTTGATGTTCCCCGGCAGTCGTAGCCCACGCCAGCTAGCCAAGAGTAGCCTGGGAGGTAGCATGAGCCTGGAACAGTAAGGATGGGGTTACCTTGGTTTTGCCAAAGAAGAGGAGATTTTCCTCACAGTTGCTTTCCAGGCTGGATTTGTCCTTGGAGCCAAAGCATAGCCCAAATCTTTTATTTACCAGGATGGACATAGACACAGATGAGGTCATTTCTTCTCTACTTGTGTATGACATTCATTGAAATAGCTGCTGAGAACTTTTCAAAGCTACAGATAGGAGAAGAAAGATGCTGTGCCACTACAAACACACCAAGTGACACAGCATCTATGTCCCTTTTGTGATCTGCTTAATCTCTACAGCCTCCTCGCTTCCCATAAATTTGTATGTACATTAAAGAATACAATGAACTCCAGATGTTTATTTTCTCAGTCTGTGCCAAGGGGAAATAGGCTATTGTGTGTCTTCCTTTAAAACTGCATGTTTTTAATTGCACATAGAGTACAGATTAATATGTGTTTATTTCTGTGTTTGTATAGCAGAGTATTTATGTGCAAAGTCTCAGTCCCAGGACTTGTTTATATAATGCTAAATACTATCAAATACAGTCTAATACTATTTACTCCTGAACTGCACTTATGGCTACATGCTAGAACCCCAGGAACCTTTCTTCTCTATCTTGGCAGAGCAGGAAACTTTCTGCACATTAACTCAGTTTATGGGACTCGTTTTACAGGGACAAGGATGACGTTATCTCTTGAATATGTCCCAAGGAATGTGATGGGCAAAACTGTTTGTTTCCAAAGAGAAGATATGCGTGTTGCATAATTTATATGATAGCAGATCTCTGGAATAACCTAATGAGAACTGGAAAAAAGATTTTCCAATTCTCCAAGCTGCAAGTGCTGACCGGAACATTTTGAACATCAAAGAACAACAGGGTTCACCTGTGGGTTTTTTTTTTTTTGTCCTATGCACAAATGAAGTCTTGTACTATGTACCTGTCAGTGGGCAACATTTACACTCTTGATACTTAGCATTTCTCATTTGCAGTGCTAATGTACTTTTATTGCAGGTATCAAAGTGCAGCAGAATGAAACCACCCCAATTCTATTTTTTTTTTTTTTAATTTGTAAGGTTTAATCTTTAGCCAGAGACTTCACAAGGTGCATTTTCAGATACCAGTACATGAGGATACTCACATTAATATGCACATGTACCTATTCATGTGCAAAAGAGGGACTTTTTTACTTATTCAACAATTACTCTCAAGTTTATTCATGCTAGATGTGCAGGATGAAGTTAACTTTCCTCAGGAAGGCTAGCACAAACTCAGCACTTAAAGCTCCATAGAGTCCTATTCTGAGAGCTTAAAAAACACTACACATTGCAGGAGCCTCGTGCTGCGTCTTTCCAAGGGGAGTGAGTAGAGTTTGTTCACTGTGAAGTAATGCTCGTGTTAATAGTTACAGGTAGGGTGACTGGGAATCCGGGCCTGGAAAATCTGTGATCTTGCTGATTTTGGTGCCCTCTCTGGAATCCTGTGAAAAATCTCACATGACAGCTCTGAGGGTTGCTGGATCTCTCACTAGGCAGCTGTTCTCTTTAGAAAATTCTAGCAAGTCTTGTGTGAATAATCCCTAGATGGCAGAAATCCCAATCCAAACATGATTCAGACGCAGCAGCACATAGCTGCTTTCAAAAAACAAACACCAAAGGCACGCCCGTAGTGTCCTAGACATACCTGTCAGTCAGAGCTGCTTCTGATTTAGCAGTATTAAAACAGCAAAGTAACTGCTGCAGAGCGGGGCTCAGCTTGAGCTGTTTTCTTCATTTGTCACGTACGTTTAAAGCTGAGTCCGTGCTGCCACCCATACTTAGGGTAATGAGCTTAGTGGCAGCGTACTATGGCAGCAGGGCAGACACAAGTATCTAGTATCTGCCTATCAACCCGGTCCTTTGGGATCAGTCAGTCAGTCAACAATACATAAACAAGTAGTTCTTTGTGCAAGGGATTGCTCATTTACAAAAGGCATCCAAAGTGTGTCTTCGGCAAAATGTATGTCCTAATTCCAAGAATGGGATTACGGCGTCTCCTCACGTGTAACCAAGTAACCACAGAAAATGTTTTCATCTCGGCAGGGCTGAGCGTGTCACCAGCACCGTCTTAGCTTAGGCCATTTAGAAGCTCCGGGATAGATGCTTTCTGGGAAACACAAGTTTTCAGGTAAGTCCATCAGACTATGTTTAATATACCTAACTTTAACTTGCAGACTAAGTGCTTTGAGGGTTATGAGAGGTATCCTGAGTACCCCAAGACTAGACACGTGATCACAAGACCCTGTCCATGTATATGAGCCCTGACTGCCACAGGGGTGGCTTGGGTGCTATCAGACATTCCTGGACAGCGGGCTCAGGTTGATCACTGTGCAAATGGCCATATTGTAGCTAGAGTTCTAGCTGTTGTGGGGGATTTGGGCACAGCTTAAAGCTCTCCCATGGGCTCAGGGTCCCATTCCCTAATGGCTGGTGATGTCTAGCTCTAGAAGAGCCTCTCCCACTAATGTCATGATGCATCAAATAGAAATTATCTGCCTAGTCCAGCAGATTTGCAGGTGAACAGTAGTGCAAAATATGATCAAGAACTGTATAGGATACCTGCAGAAAGGGAAAGGAGACAGAGCTGTGCAGGAGAGGGTCAAAATTAAGAAATGATTGAAATTGCTGTAGGCAATTGCTGTAAGCTCCTTACTTGGAATATTATTTACTTTCCAACTCTTCTAATTTGGGGGGATGAGGGCTCAGGGTATATCACGCTACATGGCAGATATCTGAGGTGCTAGCAATTGCAAGGCACACTCCCAGGGCCAAGTCTTATCTCTAGATTCATACTGGCCTCTGCTGTCTGTGAGCCTGAGGAGTGCGGGGAAAACAGGCTACAGTCCCCCCTTTGGCACCTTCACATCCCAGGTGTGCAGCTTGTGTGCCGGAGTCAGAATGCAATGACAAACCATATATGACAACAGCGTCCTATAAACTAACATTCCTTGGCCTTCCATGAAACCAAAGCACTTGAGGCACCTTGACCAAGAATAAGGACCTTTTTCTCTCCTCACCGCTGATGTAGAGAAAAGGTTAGGCTCAGATTTCTTTCCCTCACAGTATTTATCAACCTGTGAAAGGCATATTTGCTGCAGTAGGTCATCGGTGCAGCAGTGTGGGCTCATGGCAATTGAAGAAGCGAGCTGTGGGATTTTGCTTGGATGTTGTGGCCCCGTGATGACCGTGTGTCACTGTGTTTCCCAGCAAGGCAGTCTCATGGCCCAAGAATCCCCTGGCATGAAAGTAATGATAACGTGGGATGCAGAGGAAAGGAGCCCCAGGGCTTTTCCTCATATTGCCATGGCTAAGGCAATATGCCTCAGTCACAGCTATGGCCAAATACACCAGCGCAGCAGGCAGATCCCTGCAGAAGCCAGGCTGGACTATAACTCCGGGTCCCTGGCTGGTCTCTCCTTCTCCGAGCACCAGTAGTATAGTCCACATGAGCCCGACGTGCATTATCAGTAGGTCAGGAGAGGTGACCAACGTCAGGGCAGATAGCAGCCCTGAGGTGTCTAGAGACCGTGGGGTTACATTTTGGGGGAAGAGGTGATTGCTGGTTTTCTCTGTGTTTCTGTAAAGATCTGACAGGACAGGAGGAGTGGTCGCTGGTGAAACATGCCATAGGCAGTTCATTTTTTTCCTGTTTTCTCTGTTTTCTTCTGACTTCCAGAAATTTAAGCATGTGGTTGGGCCCTTGCTGTGAGATAAGTTGTTCATGTAACACTGAAATGCATGGACATGTGAAGTTACAATCATGCTAACTTGTCTGTCCTCATATTTCCCCGCAAATCTCTGCCTTCCTGTCCTCCCATGTCATTCTGAACTCCTTAAACAATTATTTGCTGTAAGATATTCCTGAAGAAAACCTTCCTGAATTCAGGGAACTAAATGAGCAAAAAGCCACAGAAAGGCATTCCCTTTCTTACCCCCAGTAGGGGTAGTTTTCTGCCCATTCATTTTCCTGCAGCAGCTCACCATGGGATCACAGGAGCAGGAGGGTGCCTGGGGACATCCATGACCCCATCTGTGGCAGTTTGCTGCTACATTGGCCTCGCTACAGTGACAGCAGAGCCTCCATCTCCCCTCAGCTGCACATGGGCATCCCAAGACAAGGGATCTCACAGTGGCTCCTGAAGGGAAGAGCCAGAGCTCGGCTGACTCTGCAAGAAGACAGGGAAAAAATATAATCTTTTTTTAGGCAGTAAAGGAGGCAGCTGTGCTTGCGTAGATACATAGCAGATTTTCTTTCATTGATGCTTATTATGGAAAGCCGGGAAATGGAGTGCCCCCTGGGATATTTTTGACCATGGAGGCCTTCTCATCAGAAACTCAATCCACAGAGAGGCAGGGGACTCCAAATATTGATGTGCAGGGGACACTCTCTGCCACCGTTCTTTACCTTGGCCTTTTTTAGCTCATATGCCATATCTCACCATGGATCATGGAAACTGTATCCACAAAAAAACATGCTAATGACCATACAAATGGACAGAATAAGAGTGGAGGAAAGTGTTTCCAAAACTTAGAGAGTTTCAGACATCAGCCAAAATAATTTTAATTTTCAATAGTTTAATAGCAAAATCTTTCAATATATAGTGTCCCTTGTACACTGGAAAAGCATTTTACACATTTAAGAATGCCTTGCTTTTAATTTAATGGAAACACAGCTCATAGTAATTTTTTTTTTAATTTCTTATTTATAAATATATATGCATATATTCTTTCCTACCAACAACAGTCCCTTGGGATCGTGGAAAGGAAAGGCAGCATTAGGTGTTCCCATGCTTGCAAAGCTCATTTTTTCCTCTAATTGGATGTTAACACATCTGACACTCTGACGGATATCACAGACGAAGTCCTGGCACCATCCTACTGATACATAGTTCAGGCTGTGGCAGCACTGTAACTTGTACTTCTAACTTCAGGTTTCAGTTTCCCTAAGAAGGACCATGCCAGCGTATTTCCGCTTTCCTCTGAGGTGTGGAGAGAAGAATCAGAAGAGTGTTTGTTGGCCTGATGCAGTCTGGCCGTGTTGGGTATCCAGCTTTAGCTGTGCTGCAGAGAAGCTACAGAGGTGAAGATCCATGTTAATTTGGGGGTGCTTGGAATAAGCCATGTTCACCTGTGTTCAAAAATTCACCTGTGTTCACTGTGTATTTCTAAATAGATATATATCAGAGGCTGTTTACATTAGGGGAGTCCCTATGCACGCACACATGTGTATACACATTTCAAACTAAACTTACTTTCTCTTGGCACGCGTGTAGACAGGAGCATCGACCGGGACACTGGGGCTTTCAGGGTCCTTCTGTAATGAATAGATGTAGACTTGGGAACAGTTGCACATTCTGGTAGAAGTAACCACCACCAATTTCTTTTTAAAAGAGAAGTAACCTCTCTGTTACGGAGAGTGGAGCACTCCCTAAATGCATATACAGCTTAGTAAACAGCTACCCGCCAGGCCATGTTTAAGAGAAGAAGAGATTGCTTACAACTACATCATGTCCCCATCAGATCCCAGAGGAGTTTGCTTCTGGGGACCATGATTAAACATAAGCCCTTAAGCACTTTCTGCTCTCTCAGAGTCTTACATGCAGGTGCTTTTAGCCCTTGCTTTTTGTTTCCAGGGCCTTTTTTTTTACAGATGCATTTGTGAAGACTTAGCATATTTTTTAAAAATGCTTTTATAAAGTAGCACGTGATAGCACATAGCTGCATGAACACGCTCCCCATGTTTGCATACATTGGTTTCTAGCTACCAGAGCTCAGAGATGGAAAAGGAGTCTTTATTCTGACAAAGGGGACAAGGACGAGTGCCTAATTTGTAATTAAAGCCCTGTAAATTGCTGGGGTGAAGCAGATTCCCTGCACTGCACACCAGTTTCTTGTGCATGTGAATCCAGCTAAGTTTCCTTGAGATAATAACCACAGCTATGAATTACTGCAAGGATTGCCCTTATGGTATAATAACACGACTGCATATATATTTTTGCCTAAGCACAATAACATCTTGGCCTGTTGTATGCTTTTTGCTTATAAATGATGCACAGTAAGTTGTTTTAAGTTGGGTTTTATTTGTTGGAGTGATTTCAGCGTGTGGATATGCTGCTTGTTTCCAGCCCGTGGTTTGTGTGCAGTCTGATGTCCACAAGGCCTTCCAACCTTTCAGCCTTGTGGGCACTGATATGGGAAAAATGAGAACCAGAGACACCTGGGGAGCAGAGCATGCTGTTGCTTTCAGCAACACTTACTACTGATATTGTGAATCATAGAAAGTGATTGTTTTACAGTGTGAGTGTTTTACAGACAAACAGATATGGTCCTCATCCTGTCTACTCAACAGTAGACTTGAATCAGTAAGAGAAAAATAACTGGCAGTTATTTTGACACAATTATTGTGTCAATAATTGTCTTGTGTCTTGTGTCTTTATTGACACAAGAATAAATAATGCAGTTACCTACTATTACCTACTACTTGGGTGGGTCAGACTCTTTGGTCTTCTGAGGCTATGTGGCATTGTAGATGCAATAAACAGTGCACTTGGCCACCAACTATGTGTGTTTAAAATAAATTTTTACTAGCTCTTGGCCATGACTTTCCAACTTTGATTCCCTTGTTCAATGTAGAGAACTGATCAAGGTGCCTGAATTCAGACTGCCAAGCATGAGTGCCTAGGTGATGTGTTTCTCTCTGTGCATTATATAAGGAGCTTTAGTTCAGCAGTCCTGAGATATCCACTAATCTCTTGAGCTAGTAGTGCAGTAAGAGTCAGGACAACTAATTAAGGAGCTTGTCATAGGTCTAAATGTAGATTTTTAAAATGGGGGAGAACAAGATTGGAAAAGCTCATATTTCTGTGAAAGAAGCATTTGCCATTATAAAACTCTGTTATTTCTGTGACAAAAGGCTTTTCTAATCAGGAAGCGGGAAGTGTCTTGGACACATGGCGGGAAAAATGGAGAAGAAACAGGTGAGAGAGATGACGGCTCCTCTATTGCTCTCCATGTACAACAGTAACGTGAGGGACTTGTCTGCTCCTGAATCTGGTGTCTCCAGCACCACTGCAGAAGCGAAATCTGGTCCCCAAAACACAGTTGTCATTTCCAGTGGTGAGTGCTCCATTGGATTAATTTCAATGAGGTGATGGGTGGAAGGAACTAGCAGCTGTGGGAAATTAGAAAAGGGTGAATATGGCCTCTCTCCTTCCTCTTTTCCTTCTGTTCCTCTTGCCTCTGCCTCCAGTCACAGAATCCTCCTGTATCCATGCTCCCACTCGGGTGCTAGTGGGACCCGTGTGGGGTTTGCAAACCCGACTGGAGTTTGTCCTCCCTGCTTTGCTGTGAGGGTGAGAGGGCTCAGCCGTGTGGCAGCCAGCACGTGCCAGGCCAGATAAGTGCTGGGGGCAGGATGGGAAGGTAGGTACAGCAAAGGGGAGCACAGCCTGCTTGTCATAGAATCATAGAATCATAGAATGGCTAGGGTTGGAAGGGACCTCTAGAGGTCATCTAGTCCAACCCCCCTGCACACGCAGGGTCCCCTAGAGCATGTGGCACAGGGTGGTGTCCAGGCGGGTTTGGAAGATCTCCAGAGAAGGAGACTCCACCACCTCTCTGGGCAGCCTGTTCCAGTGCTCTGTCACCCTCACTGTTAAGAAGTTCTTTCTCAAGTTCCTGTGGAACTTTTAGTGCCTCAATTTGTGGCCGTTTCCCCTAGTTCTATCACTGGCCACCACTGAGAAGAGACCAGCCCCCTCCTCCTCACTCCCTGTCTTGAGATATTTATATACATTGATCAGATCCCCTCTCAGTCTTCTCTTCTCCAGGCTGAAGAGGCCCAGCTCTCTCAGCCTTTCCTCATAGGGCAGATGTTCCAGACCCCTAATCATCTTTGTGGCCCTGCGCTGGACTCTCTCTAGCAGCTCCACATCCCTCCTGCTCTGGGGAGCCCAGAACTGCACACAGTACTCGAGGTGCGGCCTCACCAGGGCTGAGGAGAGGGGCAGAATCACCTCCCTCGACCTGCTGGAGATGCTCTGCTTAATGCACCCCAGGATCCCATTGGCCTTCTTGGCCACGAGGGCACACTGCTGCCTCATGGTCAACTTGTCATCCACCATGACGCCCAGGTCCCTCTCTGCGGGGCTGCTCTCCAGTAGGTCAGTCCCCAGCCTGTAGGCATGTCTAGGGTTATTCCTCCCCAGGTGCAGGACCCTACACTTGCCCTTGTTGAACTTCATGAGGTTACTCGCTGCCCAGCTGCCCAGGTCCCTCTGGATGTCCCGTCTGCAAGCTGCCCACCAGCTGAAGCGGCTGCCTGAAGCAGGTGCCCTTCTTGGTGTGGTGGAGGGATAATCAGTTGAGCGCTACAATGCCTAGCTCCATCCTGCTGCTAATAGAAAATCCCCTCAAATTCCAGCGCTCAGCATGCGCCCCAGCGACCCAGCTCAGATGTCTGTGCCCTGTCTCCCCTCTCACTCCTCAGAGGGTTAGTAGGTCAGATCTAGGATCGTGTGATTGGCGTTGTGCTGCTTAATGCAGGATGCTCTAGGAGTTCATTCAGCACGGAGCCTTGGCTAATTAGACCTCTAGACAACAGGCCAGAAATATCTCCTCTGGCTCTGGGTGACATGGCTGGAGATCAGGAGCAGAAAAACTCACCTGTCCTGCTCCTGCAGCTGCTCACCTAATGCACACCGCTAAATATGTGTTGGCCTGCTCAAAAAAACATGCAGATATCTCTCTTCTGGGCTCGTCTGCTCAGGCGTAGCAGAGGGAGCACTGCATAGGACTTTCCAAATGCTTTTCTATCACTCTGGCTCAGCCAAAAGGTCTATAGCTTTGTATTGAGCTCCTGTCATTGCTTCTCTGTTCAGTAACTGAAATAAATTCTCACTGCACATCATCTGATTTCATGATGCATGAAAACTCACGAATCTGAAAATTATTTATTAAGTTATTTATTAAGTTATTAAGTTATTTATTAAGTTATTAAGTTATTTAACTTATTTATTAAGTTATTAAGAACTGGTATTTCTAATGAGGAAAAAGAAAAAGAGTGTAATATTTGTATTCAAACGTCAGAGGAATGGGACAGTCACAGAAGCTCTTTTATTAAAACAGCCATTAACCCCATATCATCATTAGTATTAAATCATTATTTCTCAGTTACATGTAACAGGTAGTTTCTGATTTTTCTCCTTTCTGGATTGGCCAGGCTCTTGCCATTACGCTAGCTTTGTGATTTCTAACTTGGCCTCTGCAATGAAATAAAAAACCAATCCTCACTTTGCAAGCATGTGGTCATGCTTCTTAAATGATGCTCAGAATATCAAGGCTGTAATCCAAGTCGCTGATCACAGACTGCCCAAGTCATTTTTCTTTCAGGCTATTGCCTTGCACTGAACTTGAGATTTGGCTCACAGTGTGTTGGACCGTCTCTAACTGTCAGGAAGAGTGATTAGCAAACCCTGGCAAGTCATTCTCTTAAATAATGTGTCACTATCAGTCACTGCTGAATTTGTATTTAAATAAAAAGTATTACAAATAGCAAGTTTAACTGTATGCATACCTTTTTTTTTTCTCCTGTTTACTACCTTTTTCTTAGTAACAAATAAAGATCTTGATGTTTTATGTGTAATTTAGAAACAAATTTGTATTTGGAGAGCTTCTAAGCATATAAACAAGTCTTTGCCTATTCAGAACAGTACTGACGTATGCTAAATTTGAGTGTGGTACTGCATTTTAAAACGCAGTAAGACCTAAATATATCTCTAAAGCAGCACTTGTGCAGAAATTGTCTCCTTGAACTTAAGCCATATTTGTTTTGCCAATCATTTAAAAAAATGAAAATAGTATTTTCTGAGGGGCTCTTGTGCTATCTCCTGTTTACTCTGGTAGCCCAGGCTGTTGCCTTCCTGGTCACAAACAGCAGCTGGGTGAAAAGAGCTGTTTTAAAACCCTCAAAAAAGTCACATCAATTTTGCTATTTGAAGATGCATTTTATCACCAGAGACTAAGACCATGTCCCAGGTTCTACTGTGAATAGAGCAGAAGAGAAATTTTTTTTTCTAAGTAGTCAAGGAACAAAACAGTGTTAGGGTTTTATACAGGAGAATGGTTTTAGACAGTAGATGCCACAGGGAATGCTCTCACCCAAGTCTTTAAACATCTAACCTGTTAGTCCTTTTCAGAGAAGAGCATTCAACAGTTCAGTATTGAAGGAGAGGGGTTGGAATGATAGAAATAATGAACGTGTTTATGGTGGGAGGGACTTGATAAGAGGGGGTGGAGGCAACCTAACCCTCATTAGCAACACCTTAAACCACTGAGAAAGAATGTCCTTTCTCAGGTTTCCTGCACAGATGCTGGAGATAATTCTGACTCCATAAAACCTGGCTGGATATAGCAGTGTTTGCAGTATCTCATTCCAAGTTTGAGGTGTGAGTACATTCTCGTCTGGTCTTCATAGTGTTGTGTTTTGGAAAAAGGCATGATAAAGTAAAATTTCCTTCCATGTGGTTCTCTGTCAGTTTAGATGGCTGCTGCAGTGGATGATATATACACTTTCCAGTTTAGCAATAGCTTTAGCTACAGGTTTGAAAATGAGTGAAGATGGTGGTAGAACATGAGTATTTTCAACATAATATTAATAAAAAACAGTTTAACTCAGAGAATATCCAACACTTCCTGTCCCCCTGTAAAACTCTTGGCTCCTAAGAGACATGAACTCTTTCTCATCGTGTCAGGGTCAGTCTAGTAAGGTACTTAGTGATACGGTAAGGCAGCAACTATTCCTAATTCATGCTTATGCACATTTACAGTTAGTTATGGTCCTTAAAGTGTTTACATACTTATTTTAGTTCAATCCTACTAAATTTAATGAGATTGTTGTGTTGCAGTAGAGAGATGTGACTTGGGAGCTCCCACATCTTGCAGAATTGCTCTGACTCCTTGCACCCAGGTCATGCATCTGCAATTCACTCTTCATCTTCACTCTTCATCAGTAAACTGTAGACTGAACCTCTTCTGTGGACCTCAACAGGTAGGCAAACCTTTGTCAGGAGTGACTTAGATAAACTGCTCTTGTCTTGGTCTGGAAGAATGGCCTTCTACAGTCAACTCCAACACAGTCCTCTGTGATTTGTAGAAAATCATGTTTTATGATGGATAGAATATTATATGAATGATAAGTGTAGCTACAAGTGCTAATTAGTAATTATAATAACATATAGTATTAATTACACATTTTCTGTAGTTCTTAAACCTTTCTAATTTTATCTTGATATCTTCTTCAGCCTCTTGGAAAGATATAATGTATCTTTTAATTTACTGATTTAGAGGATGTATCAGTCATCCCATTTGACCTATAATTTCTCCCAAGAGTTGACACAAATAGAAAAAAAAGGCTGGATCAAACAATGACAATTATAAGGCCCACTTGGGTACCTAGTCCAAACTGTATATCCTGTGAATTCCATTCTGGGTTGTCACTTGGCTCTGGTGAAATCTACACTGTAGCTCTGTTTTCATAACTAAAATCCCCATCCTATCTGTTGCTGTTGCCAATGCTTGCAATCTGTCAAATCCAAATGCTATTACTCAAGCACAAGGCCCAGGGGAGTTTCCTAAAAAGACACTTTGCCATCTATTTCATCCTTGTTGTGGAATACCTACGCTTAACTCTAGCCCTATGCTGTACTTTGCATCATCTGACTGGTTGGGTGCCACGTGATGGCACCAGGATCTTGTTAACAGGGAAGGCTCACACCTCTTCCTAATAGGGCATACAGATACATCAGGAGACTCAGAAAAAGGGGCTTCAAAAAATCAACAGCCTATAAGTTAGCCTGCTCTCATGGGAGACAAGAGAAAAGGAGTACAGAAACAGATGCATCTGTAAATCATCTAAGTGAGGATAAAAAGGAGCTTTGAGTTCCTCAAATTTTGTTCCTTGATTTTGTTAGTTAGATAGCTCTATTTCTCTTAAAATCTAGATGTCTTAGCTCCTGTTGTAATCAGAGGGGATCTGGTTGGTATAGTCAAGCAAGCCTAGAGAGTGACTCAGATGCTATAACAGTAGGGATGGTCTTCAACTCCCTTAACGCATGCTCCTAGTGTTACTTGATACTCCAGGGTAGTTGAGACACAGGGCTGGCAGATATGATGCAAGTCTTAGAGGAAACCCATGTCCTTTTGGTGCAGCAGTGGGATGCCAGCCAGAATACTCCACAACACCTAAAATAGTGTTAGGCACCTACTTCTGGGCAATGGAATTTCTCTTTAGAAGGATGAGTAGTTTCTAGCTGCATTGATTTTGTAAGATATATCCCCACAGATGAGCGTGAACCTATGCCTCCCACGTAGGCATCTGAATTTACATATTCTCGCCTGGAACATTATCTCTCCCACCAGAATCAAGTAGTCTAAATACTGGCATCTCACATAATCTTAGGCACTGCTGAGTACCCTGCTCAGACTCCTGCTGCCACCCTGGAGTGAACAGTGTGGGTCTCCCTGCTCTGCTGCACCTCCTGTGTCAGCCCTGTGCAAGTATGTTGGACCTGCTGAAGTGGCTCAGACAACCCTTAGGCACCTATATTTGGGTCACTGAATTCTCTCCATCTCAGTAGTAGTATTTCATCTTGGTAGCTGTACTCAGTTGCTTAGTGTCAATAACAGTCTGAATTTCTCCTGGAGAGAGGACAAGCCAAAGCCTTTACTGATTTTTTTTTTCAGAAGTTTTTTTGCCATGTTTGCTGGCTGTAGCAATTTTGACTTCTTTCTCATCATATAGATGATATAGATTTTCCATGATGATTTTGTGTTATGGAAAGCATATTAGAGGTTGACACTGAGGTTTCCATCTTCTGTCTGTCTTACAGTTCTGATATCACCATATCCTATTAAAATAATACGAGCTCTCTTGAACTAACGGTTTTGAATATATTTTTCACAAATCTTTCTTATTAGTCAGATATTTACTGCTGTGTTTCTGTAGCATCACACCCAGTCCTCCATCCATCACACAGATTTTTGATTTGTTTAAACCTGCTTCTAACAGATTATTGCTGAAGAAGTTAAGCCAAACTATGAACCACACTTCAGTTTGAGCTGTATCTTTCTGTGTAAACTGTCCTAACTCCAGGTATCCGGAACATAATTTGTGGTCAGAGTGTCATTTTATTTTCTACATGTACTGAAGATATTTTCTTCATAGCCCTTGGCTCTAAGAGCAACATGTATCTAGCTAGAGATTGTTGGAGGCCTGTGGCCAGTTGTGTCTCCCAGGGGTCAGTGTTGGGCCCAGTGCTGCTCAATTTACTCATCAGTGACTCAAGTGCACCCTGAGCAAGTTTGCTGATGACACCAAACTGAGTGGAGTGGCCGACACTCCAGAGGGCTGTGCTGCCGTTCAGAGGGACCTGGACAGGTTGGAGAGCTGGGCAGAGAGGAACCTCATGAGGTTCAACAAGGACAAGTGCAGGGTCCTGCACCTGGGGAGGAATAACCCCAGGCACCAGGACAGACTAGGGGCTGATCTGGTGGAAAGCAGCTCTGTGGAAAGGGACTTGGGAGTCCAGGTTGACAACAAGTTGACCATGAGGTAGCAATGTGCCCTCATGACCAAGAAGGTCAATGAGATTCTGACTGCATGAGGAGAAGTGTTGCCAGCAGGTCAAGGGAGGGGATCCTGCCCCTCTCCTCAGCTCTAGTGAGGCCATACCTGGAGTGTTTCACACTTGTGGGACTTGTTCCACACTTGTGGAACGTCTAGAGAGGGCCAGCATAGAGCAACAAAGATGATCACGGGATTCGAGCATCTAACTTATGAGAAAGGACTAAGCGAGCTGGGCCTGTTTAGCCTGGAGAAGAGAAGACTGAGAGGGAATCTGATCGATATGTATAAATACCTGAGGGGAGAATGTAAAGAAAATGGGGCCAAACTTCTCGGTGGTGGCCAATGGCAGGGCAAGGGATAAGGGGTACGAGTTGAAACCCAGGAAGTTCCATGTCCATGTGAGGAAGAACTTCTCTCCCGTGAGGGTGACAGAGCACTGGAACAGGCTGCCCAGAGAGGCTGTGGAGTCTCCTTCTCTGGAGATCTTCCAAACCCGCCTGGACATCACCCTGTGCCACGTGCTCTAGGGGTCCCTGCTGGAGCAGGGGGTTGGACTAGATGATCTCTAGAGGTCTCTTCCAGCCTCAACCATTCTGTGATTCTGTGACAGAGGGACTTATCTCTGGACCTCTTTTCAATTATTCAGAAGATAGTTGTGAACTTTAGTTTGATATTCAGTAGTTTGAAATTTTGTTTTGATATCAGCCTTGGCTTTGCATTGAGGAGCATTATGTACACTGAATAATTTCAAAATCTGAGTAATTTCAATCATCTGAGTAATTTCTTTTTTTTTCTTTCGGCACTTTGAGGAGATAATGAACTTTACGTTCTCCGCACAGTATTAAAGGCTGTCAGTCAGTGACACTGACTGAACAGTGAGCTGACTGAACAGTCACTCTCAGTGACCTGAAATCTTGACCTGAACTGAAGCGATGACAGGAGGGGGTAAGCTAAAGACAATAACAGGGAGCATCCCTAGCTGCAGAAGGAAAACGTGGTGTTTCACCACACTTAATCACTGCTTGCAGTATATTCTCTGAATTTCAAAAGAGATTCACTTGGAGAATATTCTAAGATTTGCTTATACAGGGGAAGTGTCAAAGTACACCTAAATACTCATATTTGCAAGCATGTCTTTCCATTATGAGATAGCAATGCTCTTTGTTCTGATCTCTTATTTTATGTCCCTGAGCAGGTGTAAGGATAACAAGCTCAGTTCCAATAAGCCCTTAATGCCACGCTGCCATTCCATGTCAGAGGAGGGATAAGAGGGAATCTTGCTGCTATGATGATGAGTGCTTTCCATTGTCAGGTCCAAATGCAATCATGTACCCAATACAGGAGAGTAAAGATGCCAGCTAATGTCAGACTGGCTGGGGTAAAGCTGTTATTTGAGAATCCTAAATCCCACCCCAGCTGTTTCAAAAATGGAAGCTTCAAATTAACAGTTCACACAACCACATACAATAAACAGCTTGAATATTTTTGTATTTGCAGATAAATGCAAACCTATCTTCTGCCTCACCAAAATTAACATTTGACTTAAAGGGAAAAATTCTGCTCTCCTCGACTCACCATATATAAGTCATAGGAGTTCACAAAATTTAAATTTAGAAGCATCATGGGAGGGAAAAAAAAGGCCAAACAAACAAACAAAAACAATCAAACAAACAAAATTTTAGTGTAAACTAGAAGCAACCTGCATACGTGCAGGATTTCCAGAACAGGAATTTGCCTTTCCTTTGTATTCATTTTTGTTAAATCAAAGCACAGGTTATCACTGGTTGGGAATGAAAGTAGCAGCAACTCCTTTATACAGAGAATCCTTTATTTGGTGTTTTGTAAGGTATGTATAGCTGTAGAAAGACTCTCATTAAGCACTCCCTTCCCCTCTGGTTGCAGGAACACGATCCGGGAGGGAAGAGTGTGGGTTTGTACACAGACTGCACAAGGCTACGGATGCCTCCAAAGCACTAGATACTCTGTGTTTATGCCATCCTCATGCCCTCGTGCTCTTCAGTTTCTGTTCAGCCCTGGCCTGCTCAGCACATACTGGACTTCTAGCAGGATGTGTTTCTTCCCAGTGTTAATACTGAATTTCTCTTTTGATGAAGCTTAAGTATAGGCTTCAGGAATGAAAACAACAAATATTAGCCTGAGGCTAGTCAGGAGCTACCCTGAAAAGCATGCAGGTTTCCCTGTCAGTGCAAATCACCAGGAAATGCCTAAATAAGGTCCTGCCCACAGGGGCCTGAAACAAGCCGTTTCCATCTCTAGCGTATGGTGTTGCTGTAAATGAGCAACGTGTGAACACGCCTGTGCTCCTCCTCGCTCACCAAAGGCCATTTAACTCGTCAGGAACTGCTCTGCAAGGATTGTAAGGAGTGTCACAAGTGTTTCTGTGATACTTCTTTTAGCACACGACATGAACATTATGCTGCCTTTTTCTGACACACCTGGGCCAGGAGTAAAGTCTTTAGTAATGTACAGGCACTGACATGGGCATGCAGAGTCCAGCACTGACCATATTGAAGTATGAGGGATAAATCAAGGGTTTTCCTCAAACAATTCCTTCTTTGACTGAACAGCTTGTGTGAGATATGGATAAAGCCATCTTAGCTCAAGTTAATATGTCCACTAAATATATACTGGATATATGTTAATATACTGGGTATACCAAGAGTAATAAAGGCTGTAAAGATAAAAACAGCAGCTACCACATGGGGCTGCATGGGTTACATGTACACGTTTTGTAATATGCTGAGCCATATTAACTACAAATCTGGATACTTCTTAAAAAGAGCCCTACTTAACTCCTCGTCTCTGCCTTGTTTCTCTTTTCTTTTGGCTAGATCCGTGTTAGACAGACTTTGCTGATGACTGAGCTGAGATGACTGGGAATCTATGAAATACTAAATCAAGGCAGGGACTGCTCTAGCACTCAGCAAGTATCAGACCCAGCTTTCCCTCTACCTTCCATACGGATCCTTCAGATCCCTCCCCATCTCTGGCTCTTCAACCTTTTGTATCTACAGACTGGTCTCAGCTCTTGAGGTCCTGCAGCACCTTCATAATGCAACTCTCAGTGCTGGAAATCTCTTTTCAAAACACAATGGTTTAAAATATAGCTTTAGGGTTTTTTTTAATGTTATTAATGTCTTAATTTGCAAGGCTCAGCTCTTGCTTGTTTATCTTTAAAATCTCTGTAGCTGACAGAGTTAGGCTGCTCAGCTTACTGACACTACCTCTAATCGTGCAATTTAGAAGAGCTAAATTGCAGAACTGTCGATAACCAAAGGCAAACTAAGACTGCTATTCTTTTAATGAAATTTCCAAACTTGTGAGTGAATTATTCCACAGGAAAACACTTGTTATACAGCATCCACAATAACTTTTTCCATGGGAAACAGCTAGAGAGGCTACATTTGTAATACATTTCAGTATCTGACTAGGAAGGTAAAGACAAACGACACAAAAGGATCCAATAATGTCAGTCTACACCGTGCTCTTACAGAGATGCATTAATAAGAGTTTCCTGTGAGCGAGCTCCTTAGCACGGCAGGCACAAGAGAGGATCACCCTCCTCTCAACATGCTCGCCCCTTGGCATGGGCCGCATTCCCTTGCACCTTAGCACTGCTGTGCAGCAGGGCGCCTTGCCTGGCAGCTCTCACAAGTTTGCAAACAAACCACGTTCGGGCTGTGGATGGAGAGGAGGGTAAGAAAACCACAAATGGGACTGTAACGCCTGGTGCAATGGCCCAAGGTCGCTACCACAGTCGTGCTGGATTATCTGCCCTGGGCTCTGCAGCAGGATATTCTCACTGCTGACATTCATTTCACTTGATAATATCTTACATGGCATACCCGTGAGCTCTCTTAACATCTCTCTGCACCGAAATACTACAGTCATGTCCAGTAAACAGTTATTAACACACTTTTTTTTTTTTCTTTCCCCCAAATGCGCTGATACACACACATAAAAAAGAAATAGGTCAAGTTCCCCAAGTAGGTAAATGTGATTGCTGTGATTTCTATAGCTGGTGGAGGGTAAAAACAGTGGGGCGGGTGGCAATGACCTGAGATTGCTGTAGGGCTCTGACTGGAGCACAGGCTTCTTCTGGGTGGCCTCAACATCATTCGTCATGAGGCAGACACGGGGTGGGGGATTTTCAAAGGCTGACTAAAGCATTCGGCAAGCTCTTCCCAATGCCCCTCACATCAGCCAGGGTGCAGGCAGCAGGGATTCAAATACTCCGAATAGTTATGAGCCATCAATATCACTTACAGGTATTTTTGCTTTGTTGTTTTTTCCTTTCCTTAAAAGTTTCTGTGACCTCTCTGGGCAAAACTCACCTAATCACTGAAGCAGTATGTGAATACTGCAAATGGAAAGTGAGCTCAGAAGGTCTTGGCAACTGCAAAAAAACCCCAAAACAAACAAAAAAACCCCCCAAACCCCCAAAAAACAGGTTTCCACTTCATTTGAGGGAAGACAGTGGTTTGAGACTATTTCTTCCTCGGAGTAGAGCATGCAACCAGGACATTTATTTGGCCTAAAACTGACTTAAAGTTCATGAAACCATTCATTTCCTTTTGGGGTTTTTGTGGGGAGGACTTGGGCATTGCAATAAGAGTCATCCCAAAATACCTTTTCCAAATAACATTACAAAAGCTGCCAGACAAAGCTTTAAGTATTAGTGGTACTTTCCAGATAACGTAATTCTGCTTTCTCTGGGCCATTCCTAACATATTGTACACATGCTGCATTGCTGCTGAGGTAACATGACAACAAAAGCTTGTCATGTTCTTCTAAACCCTTGAAGCCACATTCCAGGGACTGTTTTCTTCTCATCCCTCTAAAATATGCTGATATGAGGAGAGGTGAAGCTCAGTAAATAAAGTACAATTCAAGTGTCCTTCTGACAGCAAATGTTCAAAGTCTCCTTACTCCCTTCCCTTCAAACAGCCAGACTTTGGTTGGTATCCCCTGAAGCTAACAAAACTCTATTTGTGCTTCTGTAGACCAAAAATAAAGGAAATATTTCTGCAGTCCTAAAGGCTTCAGGAAGGGCACTTTCCAGAAACTGCCTCTCTAGTGAACTAGGGCATAGTTATGTTTTCTGATTGACAGATAAATAAAGATGACCAAGAACTAGATTTTAATCTTTTCAGACTTTCACAGAGCAAAGTCAACATCCTGCTCCTACTTAAGGGACTTCCAATAGAGTTAAGTCTGTGAAACAGATGCAGAGCAAGATACAATGTGCAAGTCAATAGTAAATTTACAACCCACTTACAGGTCTGGACAGATTTTCTAAAACAAATATTAGTATCAACTCAGGATTAAATTTGCCGTTCTTACTTGGACAAAGCTGCTGATGCTGCACGTGTCTTCCTGTGGCTCAGAACGACATAGGGACCGAGGCAGTAAGGCAAGTGCTGACAAGGCACCCTCAGTAATTTGCTTGTCTTTAAAACATATTGTTCACAGATGCTTGTTACATTTCTTGTTCACTGAGAATGTCCACATGAAACTGAGGGCTTCAAGTTACCCCTTTTATACAAAAATGTATGCAATAAATAATAATAAAAATCTTACATTTGTTGACACTAAGCACAAAAAAAAATTTCACTTCAGTTTTACTGATATCATCAGGTTGGACTCACTTAGGCCCAGGACTGCTGTAGAATTGCAGATAATATTACAGTAATAGAGGGAGACCTTTTATTGTGCTTTGAATTTGTTCAGCTCAAGCACTACCAAAGTCAGATTTGTTAAACAAACAACCAAATAAAAAAGATACATTACTTTCAGGTGTCTACCGAATCAACAGTGACTTCCATCTGATGCTTTCTAATACTGTCAGTTTTCTTCTAATAATAATCTGCAGTCTAATTTCTAAATACCTAATTCTTGATGCAAAAACGAATTCCTTAATTGTGACATTGCTTGAGCTGCTCATTAGCTGTTCTTTTGAAATTGCTTAAAATTGAGGTTTTGTCTTCCTTCTAAAGAAACGCTAGATTATTTTTTTTTTCACAAGTGAAGGAGATGTAAGGAAGAAACTTTGCATGCATACTGTTAACCAGATGATGCGGGCTTGTTCCTCATCCATTTGGCTATTAGATCTTACCATAACAAAGTGCTCTGTGATTTCAGCAGCTCTGTCTGAATAAGAACTTGCAGAATTTAATTCCAAGGAAATATTAGTCCAAGACAATGTGACTAAGGGTCCCATAGGAAAGGCTCTTAAAAAGCCCTTCCACGTTCCTGCTGGGATGAGTTAACATCCAGTGATGTTAACTACAGTCAGGGAAGAATCCAACACTGTGGATGGTTGTTCTTCTAAAACCCACCAGCTTTAGTTCTTCGTTTCTGCATACAACAACCAGTTCTGCAGAGAAAAAGGTAAGGCAGCCCTGCTGTGAAACTTCCAGTCGGTAAATTAAGACCAGCACAGTCTTTGCTCTATAAAAAGCTCCAAGGAATTAGTTCAAGGTCTCTTCCCTGGCCATAAGGAAAAAATAGCAGATGGCACCAAGCCTTTCTCTGAGCCACCAGCTGAGAAGTAGCACAGGGAAACTGAAAGGTAAGACAATACCCGATGGCAAAGTAGGGACCTCCTCAGCGAGGAGTTTAAATTCCTCCCAAGCCTGAGGGGTTTTGGATCAAAATGGAAGGTTCAACTTTAACAGCTTCTTTCCCCAGGGAGCTGTGGATCTCCAAGCAGGCTTGGCTTAGGTTGAATAAATAGATGAAAAAGGGGTGGCACAAAAAGAAAAAAGCTATCACATAAAATGAGTGCAGGCACCAGGAAGGAATAATCACAATGAGACAACTCCAACTAGACAGTCTCCTACAAATTACCTACAAATTTTGAAAAATTAACTCTACCAGACTTGAACACATCATTGTAACTCATTGCAAGAGGAGAGCATGACTTTATAAAAAAGTAGGAGCTCATCAATTGCATCAATTGCAAAAAAAACCCAAAATCCATAGATGCATTTATATTCTTTGCTATCAATACTGTGAGCAGAGTTATAGAGAATCTGGTTCACCAGTGCTCCATGGACTGAATGTCCTTTCCCACGTGCAGCCGTGCCAGGAGATGCTGTGCCTCCCTGTTCCCTCTCGTTGGTGCCTTCGCTGGCTCCCTTCTGCAGTTCTACTGCTTTGACCAATCTCCTCATGCAAGAGTGTTGAATCTGTGGTTAGTTCACCTAATAAGTCCTTGCTAGCTAAGAAGGTCTGGTTGATTTTGATAAAAATAGATTAGGAGGCAGGAGTGGTTGAATCAGGAGAATATAATAACTTCCAAAAGGGACTAGTGCCAATCAGGTACAAGCTGGGGCAGGGGCACCTCTTATCGGTGTCAGTATTTGCAGCATTTGCTTTTGCTTAAATTAAACGGTGAGCTCTGTAGCTGGGGGAGGCTCCTGGTGGAAGTGGCTGTGAACAGTTTGAGGTCTGTTTATCTCCCCTTTGCCAGCAGTCATCAGCCCTGCTGTGGCAAAGCCACATACAAGGGACTGCAAGGGGCCGTGTGAACCCTCATCTATCTCAGCAACAAATCAGACAGGTTAATACAAACTACTTTGCCTTGAAACAGAAGAGCTAGGCGTTGAGAGCAAGCTAAGGGGCAGTACTGGAAGTAGATGGCAACATCTTCAGTCAGTGCAATGAATTTATGACCGCAGCTGAAATCAGACCTCCATGCAAACTCAGCTCAGGAGTCCACATACTCACCTGGCCCTACTCTTATAACGCTGTCATTTCACTCCTCCCCTTTGCACTCCAGTTCTGCGGTTCTCCACTAAAGCAGGTGCACAAGTGAATATAAAGGAGTTCAGGATGGAACAATTTGCGTGTAAAGAAGCCTACAGAAGAAACCAGTAGAAGCGGGATGAAAACCTCTAGGGCAAGGAAGTTACCAGAAAGTGACACTCTTACCTCTGGTATTAGAGTGCTTAAGACACACTGAGGAGCTCTCCACCCAAAGCCAAGTTAACGTGGGTTGTATTTGGACCACCCCAAAACAAATTTTGCCTCTCTTGCTTTGCCTTTAGTGCTGAAGAACATTTGTGTAACAGCCAGAGATCACACACACCAACACAGGAGGTAACAACACATCTGTTCTCTAGGTAAGCTCTCCAGCCCCACTGAAAACAGCAGAGGAGGATTAGAACAGTAATGAAAGAGGCAGCTGGTGAGGTCATGTTGCCCAACATAGCAGTTCTGCTCAGTGGTGAGCCCAAGGGATCTAGCACTGATTTCCTCAAAAGTTTTGCTGCTGAGCTGCAGAACTTCCTCTCCCAGCGGAAGGCAGCGCTGGCACTGAGCACACGACATACAGCTCGTGGAAGCTTGGAGACACCACCCGGAGGCTGCCTGGTGCCCTTCCTCTCACCGTAAAGGGCTGGAAGATGCATCAGGCTGCTCGCTTCATTCTTGCAGGCTCTAGGGAATATGAAGATCCCCTACATGGCAATGCAGTTTGAAAGAATTACTTATGTGACAACACTCTCCTTACTCGTCTTTGAGGTACTGTTCATTTTCTGCACAAATAAGCTTAAGTCTGATTAAATTAAAATGCAATATGCAATATGAAATCATTTAAAGAATATGAACAATTTTTGTTCTGCTGTTTTAGACAGCAATCTGTATTTCACAGGCACAGAGATGATAGGAAAAAAATTTAAGGGAATAAATGTGAGCAGGTGTTTTCTCTGGATTATGGATTTGCCTACAATGAGCCATCCTACATCCATGTTTAGTAATGCTATGAAAGAGGAAAAAAAATCCAAAGTATTTGATAAAACAGCCCTTTTGGGAGGATTCTGCTGTATAATTGAAAGCACTTTTGCTCACCAAAAAAGATTAGCATTTTATATACATATTAGATAAATCATATGGTTATTTATGCAAGATACCATAGGAAAAAACTAGCCAATCCCCACATAAGCAAATTCCCAAAGCAGCTGATTCTTGACTGCTGTAGTTTGGTATCTAACAAATCACAGTAGAGAGAAGGTGGCAGAATTTGTAACAGGGCCCAGGGCCCTCAATATGTTGGTCAAGAATCCAAATGCTTGAAATTATATTTCTTTAGAACTCTACTGCAATCAAATGAAACATATAAAAAAACTTTAAATAATCCAGATCCACCCACTCACTCATCCCAAGAAGGAATCTACCTTTATCAGCTAGTGAGTGAAAGAAGGGCTGTATAAAGGACAAAACATTTTTATTAAAAAAAAAACCCAAAACAGGCTTTGCTTGGGAGTCACATTCTGCGCCTTTGGCTAGCACTGATCAGAAAGGCCAGCAGTGTTTAAGTGCTGGTGACTATAAGCTAGAGATGTAGCCCATCAGGATGGGGATCCATTCCTGGGGCTGTAGGAACGGAAAAGCAAGCCTGAAGATGCTAACCTGGCACCACTTTCACCTTACAGTTGTCCAGCTTCAACAAACAGCGCAGGCCCTGTCAACACCACGTTCAAAACATTTAGCTGGCTGCTGATGGCAGTGAAGAAGTCCTGCAATCTGGAGAATGCAAACACGCCTGCTACATCCAGAGAAGTTCAGCAGGTCCCTACGGCAATAAAAGAAGAACATCTATTCTAGACCTGGAAGTCCATCATCTCCTCCTCAGTCATTCAACAGGCCACCAAACGTGAGCAGCGAATCCTGCAGGAGGGCTGAGACCCCGAACGCTTGAGTCAAAGACTTCTGGAGTGGCAGGCAGCAAGACTCACTTCAAACTCCTGCAGTGACGTACCACCCTCCTGTTTTATTCCTTCCTTATAAAACCCAGTAGTGCCTTTTTGATTGCTGGCGTGCTTTGGAAGGACATTTTTATATGGCTGGCTCCGGTGCTATATATTAAGTGTTATTGGTTTCCTAAGTTAGAGCCTCTCCTGTATATTACATGATACTCATCAACTCTCAGTTTCATTTTTCATATTATTACTTCTCAGGTAGCCTCAGGGAACCTTTTGGAACTTTCCAGCTTAATTTTATTTACACTGTCCTGCATTTATTATTGCTACCACACTATCTTTCTTATCTCTTGGGAATAAGCTTGACAGCACACTCCTCAGGGAACTTAATTACATTGTAACCCTGACCATTGCCTATCTTTTGTTTTTAACTTATTCTTTTTTGCTTTCTTCATTTTGTTATTAATAAAAAGACCCCTCCCTTTCTCCTACCAGTGAAACATGTTTTTTTTAATGGATCTTTCATGTGCAACCTCATCAAAAGCTTGTAAAAATGAGGTGTGTTATAGCAACTGATCGACAAGCTTGTTGATGCCTTTGAAAGATTTGAAGGATTCTTTTTTTCCTTTTCCACACTGGGCCACATGTATTAACTAGCACCAACACTATCGTTCCTACCAGCGTGCCTAGTGCTGGCAAGCCCCGGTCAGATGTCAGACTTACTGGCCCATCGTTCGCTAGATCCCTCCAGCAGCCCTCTAAAAATACCCAGTTTATACAGAGAGAAACGCACACCCTGTCCACCGCCCGGCGTCGATGCCGCTTTAAGCAGTGGGTACCCGTCCCTGGTTAGTCGCGGCTGATTGCCATTAGTGGCCTTGGACTTGTGGCTCTTCGTTTTACTCTTCCAAAATCTTTTAACATTTCACTTTGAGACATTTGATATGATTTGTCCCCCCAAAAGCATTCAGATGTATGAAAACATGGTGAGAAATTCCTTTAACTTGTTTGCTCTAACTTTGCCCTCCTTCAGCCCAGATCTGGCAAGCTCCTTATGTGCTAAGAAAAGACCTTACTAATATTTTTATACCTATTCTTCAAAACCTTCTAATTAAAGTCTCAAGGATTTCACATCCTGCATCCATTTAACTTGTTACTGTTAAGAGTAGAGGCGCTTTTGTTTTAAATTTAGACCAATTCTACTCTGCCTATATTTTGAGGCAGATACCACTGCTGAGCATGTTGAGAACCAGAGCCAGGAAGAATAGTGCTTCTTGTTCTGCTGGTAGCTTGATAGCAAAAAAAAATCAAAAATCAAAGTAAAATAGATGTATTATAATATACTATAAAATATAGGGACAAATCAAAAAAATCTGAAAATCTGGATAACACCTGCTGAAAAGCTCATGCCAAAAAGATAAATTAAAAGGACTAGGACAATAATTAATGCAGCAATCTATCTACCCGGTTCTAATTATGGCCACTGACCTAGCTCAGAGACTGCTCATTGACTGCTTGCAAAATCAGAGGGGTCTGTGAAACGCCAAGGGGTCACAAGCAATGTTTAAGAAATGAACTTAGCACAGTAATATCTTAATATTTGGTACCAAGTGTCAAAAAAGGGTCTTTTGAACATTAAATTTTGGAGATAGAAGAAACTTGTTGGCTGTTTGACTGAGAACCCAAATGTTTCATATGCTTGGAATGACTACTGGAGACACCCAGTGGCTACTGAGTGAAATACGGAGCAGTAATGAGAGGAGGTTTTTTTTTTTTTTAAAATCATTCTGGAAGATACATTAATCGAGGTTGTGCATATCTTACCTATGATGTGCATAGAAACACGAGCATGGGCTCTGAACTTTTAAAGTCCTCTCCAAAATTTTCTGCTAACTGGCTGAAATTCTGTTTAACAAATCTTTTCTAAGAATAAAAGGAGAGGCGAGAAGCGTAGCAAAGAGGTTAATACACACAATTCTCAAAATCCTAAAATGCAGATTTTTAAAATGCCTTTCTTTTTATCTCCAATGCTCCTGGCACCCGTTGGTGCTTTGAAGCGCGTCGGTAACGGGATTCCCGTGGGGAAGCGCGACCGTCGTGCACGTAGTGCCTCTTTCAGCGGAGGATGACGGTGCTCCCGCAGGTGTGGGCTGCCCTCGGGATCACGGGAAAGCCGCCGCTTCCCCAGGACTGGCAGTGCCCCATATTCCCCGTGAGTCACCGCCGCCTAGGGACCGGAGGCTCGGACCAGAGGGCGCAGTGTGACCTGACCTTTCGCTGGCAAGAGGCTCTTCGGGGCCCCATGAACTTTCCTCTGGGCTTGGGCCGCTTGCCAAGTGGCCACACGTGTTGTTTTTGTGCCCACGTTAAGTAGCTCATTTGGGTCACGAGCGCAGGTAGCAGCACCACAGCCAGGAACGCTCCATCTCCCCAAACCCAACGGGTGAATAGAGGCATCGGAGATTCTGTTTTCGAGGCTGCTGCACTTAGGACGTTGAAGCCCAAGAGCAGTTTCATTTCGTACCGCAACGTGAAAGAGTTTAGTGTAACACAGTAAGTTCTTAGAGCGCTGCCTGGTAATGCTGCTCTAAATAGCCTGCGATCCTACTGGCTGGAGCGGAGAATTATTCCTTCCAGGTGCAGCCCGTATAAAAACCTCTGGCGCGTGCATCCTCCGGCAGGGAATGCCCAGCGCCCTCGGCCACGGCAGGTAACCGCTGCACGAGCGCGGCACTAACCCGCCCGCGCTTGCTGCCCACTAACCACGCAGAGCCGGCCCCTTCCACGGGCACCCCGGGGCGGCGCCGAGGCGCCTCCACCACCTTGTTCATGGGGTGGAACGGGGGGTGGAACAGCGCAACCGCTGCCCACCCGCAGCTGGTCTGCGCAGGAGGGACCCGCGCCGGGCCCCACGCGCTACAGCCTCAACGCAGCAGCACGAGCACGCACCTCACCAAGACGGACACTAACACACTCGGACCGCCACACACGCGGTCTGTCCCGGACTGTGCGACTGGGAAGAAACATTTGCTTTGACATCACTTTATGAAATGTCTTATTAATATTTGTGGTAGTAGACTTGCTTTTGTATTTCTGAAGGAGCCCAGTGTGCTAGCGATGTATCAGAATGAAAACCTAATCTCTACCTCCCAACCTAACTCAGGCAACAGATGGATACAAGGATCCCGCCGGTCTCCTCAGCGCATCAGTGCAGCTGCTGCAGGTGCTTTCTAGACCTCCTGGCACTTTCAAAGGGGCTTTAATAGGAACCATTCTGTGATCCTGGGATCTGTAATTTAAGCGGAACTTCCTTTGGAAGACCTTAAAGGACAAAACAAGAGAAGGCATTAAAAAAATATAATTTGAAAATGTAATATGGCTAATTTAAACTAGAAATCAATCTCTACTGAACGAACAATAACAGTTTATCTCACAATCAGAAGAGCAATGATACTAGGTATTTTGCTGGAGATGGAGAATTATTTACTACAAGTCCTTAACACTGCTTAATAAACCTATATTTACTAAAGGTGCTTCTAAGCTTTTGTGATATTTGCTGCCACACGCAGCCAGCTGATATTTTGACCTGCTGCAGTGACAACTAACTTAAGCATGAAAGAAAGACAGGATCACTCGTCACTAATACTAATAGTTGACTAATTAAACAAGCCTTTATAGCTTCTGTGTAAGAGTACTGGATAATGTGAAGTTTCAATCTGCTTTTTTCAAGATTATGCTTAAATAGGAGATGTCAGGCTAGAAGATCCTAATTGCCACAGAAAAAAGTCTTTGAAAAGTCTGCATAAACATAAAAATTCCAGCAGACTGAGTCCTCAAGTGTTTCGTTTTTCCCTCTGGCTGCAACGATTAGCATTTCTTGCGGATTCTTATCTTCTGATTATGCACCCTTGGATTGCCAAATCAAAAAAAAAAAAAAAAAAAAAGTTAATGTCCTTTCCCACAGATTTCCTAAATCATTTTAACAAGGGCAGGCTTTAGTTCTAGCTTCAGACATGAAAAAGTAGCACTGCTGCTGAGAAGTTAAAGAGCATATTTTTGAAAATGAGAGATTACATGGAAACCACATCGGCTTTTTAGAGGGCAGGATTCTTCACAAGCAGAAAAGCAAAAAGATAAAGAAAAAAAGGTGGATTCATTCATTCATTCATTCATGCATTCATTCATTCCTGTGCCTGGAAGCACGGCAACTGTGACATTCTGTTCAGTTACCATTTTCTTCATTCCCTGAATTATACACAAAATAGAGTAGCTGAAGGAAGGTCCTCTGAGGTGGGGGAAAAAAATGCAGAGATCAGTTTACTTTAGAACTTGACTTGAAAAGAGACCGTGCAAACCCACCGTGCCACATCCGTGCAGGCACGCGGGGCGGCACACCGCGCCTCAGGAGCCAGGACAGACCCGGCCCTTGCCAGCACCCAGAGCCGCAGCAAGGCATGGATCGGGTATCAGAAACACCGCAACAGCGTCGGTATCGCGTGTGCAAATAAATCACCCGCACAAGTCAGCAGTTACTAAGCTCTTTAAAAAACTGCCTCCAGGCACCGCTTCTCCTCCCGGGCTGCGCCAAACCGCGGCCCCTTTGAGCAGCCTCGGAGCCGCTGCGGCGGAGCAGACCTCTCGCGTCACCAGGTTTCCGCCTGGAGGAAAAGACCTCCAGGATCACCTCATTGGAAAGACCTCCGGGATCAGGAGGTCCAGCCGTGGGGCCATCAGCACCACCGGTCCTGAAGTGCATCCCCAGGTGCCCCGGGGCCTCTGCGCCCAGCGGCGAGGAAGGCTCCTGTGCAACCGCGGGGGCACCAGAAGAGCCGCCCGCCCGCAGCAAATACTGGAGTCGTGAGGCTGCTCTGGAAAAACGGTTGGTTGTGTGGACAGAAACAGAAGAAAACAAAACGACACCCAAAGAGAGGCCAATAGGTTTAGGTGGCTACTTCAGTCCCATGAAAACCACCTCAGTCCCATGCAAGTTTTCATATTGATTTAGTGATATTGGGGTAAGCTTGCATTATCCACATAGCTGATTAAATGCAGCAATGCAATTAAAAGTTTGCATAAACTGAAAAGTATTTGCAACCATTTCCACAGGATCTGGGAAGCTACCTCTTATAATGGTTTCCTATTCTTTCAAGTCACCAATTTAAAAAGAAAAAAAAATTATTACTCTTTCCCTCCTCATAATCACATCTTATGCTAATTGAGTGTCTTTAAGTGCTCACAAAATAATTTTTCTCCCCTTCCATTTCAGTTCTCTTGCTATGATTTCCACACAGCAGTCACCCTTCACCAGCAGAACTGGAAGGGTGACGGACTGCCACACGGAGGAGGAAGAAACCCACGAAGACCAATATGACTCTGAACACTGCACTCGTGGCTCTGAATGTGCACCATCACCAGCAGGAACCAGCTCAGGTTTAATGCAATTTAAATATTGCTATTTCTACACCATGCTATACTTCATCCTTGTTCTTTAGTTTATCAACCTTAAATTTGCCTTATGGTGAAATCTGGTTTTCCACCATTTCTTCATAGATTTTTATTAATGATCAGATTCAAGAGTATTCCATCTTGAAGACATACATTTTAAGAGAACTGTAAAGCCACCTAAGGGTTATTTCCCAATTAGAGAGTCATGGATATGGTTGCAGTATGCAATGACTGGCGCTGGCACTACTTAAGTTGTAGTACTACAAATTTCAGTACAAGCTACGTTGTTTGGACACCTATCAATGAGCCTAGGCCAGTGTCAACTAAAACCCATGCGAGCCAGAGCTAAACTAACTAATATTTGGACATACTGATACACCACCACGCAAGCTGAAGTGTCAGTTATTTGTTTGGTGGAGGAAGGGAAGAGACGGTAGTGCTGAAGAGCTTCAGATCCACCTCCAGGCAGAAGGTCCCAGAACCTTTGTATGGGGTTAATACTGGTTGCTGTTCTGCCCAGGATGCTGCAGTTACATTACAGGGTTTCTAAGGAGCTACAGTGAGATACCATACTGATAACAACAATTTGCAAAACCTGGTCTTCCAGTTTCAAATTTAAAATATAGGGAAAGATTTTCCAATATTCAGCAGGATTAAGTTTCCCACAAATGAGAACTATTGCGTATCTTCCATATGCCATTGAATAGCATAAACTATGGCATATCCTAAAGTAAGGTAACTTGTGTCCGACAGACTTGTTAGCAGAGCTACAGCTTTGAATGGGTGGATCCTTCCCCAGGGCTTACCCCACCTGCACATTGTCCATGTAAATGTTCAGCAGGTCAGGAAAGGACGACGGCTCCTTTGACACCCTAGGCCACGCTGCCCACCTTGAACAGCAACTCATCTTGAGGCCAGCAACCTGACCAGCTTTTCCATGGACCCTTTGCACATGCTACATTTGTGGATTCTATAGCTGTATGTAGACTATATTTGAGTTATAGGGATATATGTATCTTAGCTTTTTAAGAAGTTGTGTAATGAAACACACGAGTTTATGCATACAAAACTGATTTCATCTTCTCTGCCACAGATTCACCAGTGACTCTTAAAATACTACAGAACTGGGTTCCCAGAATTTCCCCCTACTTTGATAAGGAACACTACACTTACGTGGGCCACCAGATCGTCATTCAAGAATCGATAGAGCATTTTGGAGCTGTGGTGTGGCCAGGTGTAAGTATCTAATAAAGCTAGTGCAATAGAAGATGTCCTGACTAGGGCATACACATTTTATTTATTTATCTTTTTGAGATAATCCTTCTGACTGAGGCTTCCCTATTCAAAAAGAACTCGTGAAGTATTTTGGCAGAAAGCTCTGACTGATGCTCATTACATTTGACATTTGTGTCAAAAGAAGGCTAGTATATTATTGCAAGCAAAATGTAAATTTTTTAAAAATGTGCCTCTTACCATGTAAGGGCATCACCCCCCCAGGAAAAAAAACAATAACAATATAAACCCCTTGTTTGTGTCTCCAGCAATTAATTGATTTTTTTTTTTTTTTTAAAAAAAAGGACAAATTAGAAAGAAGGGTTCAGCTTATTTTGTGTCCAATTACTAGTCCTATGTATTATGCCAAGCAAAAAATGTTATTGGGACTCCCTTTCAGGTTGGATGAGGCTGCACAGGCCGAAACAAATCTTAACACTTACAGAATGTTTTTGTTTATGGTTTTATTCCACTGTCTCTATGTATAGAGACTCCATATGAAAGCAACAGAATAATATAAGGACAGTTACGCTCTCCCAGATGAACCATAATCAATTTCTTAGTATATATGTCCAATCAAACAAAACCACCCAACACAATTTTCATAGCTGAAGATAACTTCAGGATGGATTTCTCGGGCTTCTGATCTGAACATTTAAGCTAAGACCTGGGGTCTTTTGGTGCAAGATAGAACTTCTGAACAGGCAATTCAGTACCGGAGATTTACATGTCTAAAAGCTGGACACAGGATTACAACAGAGAATGTGAGTTACCCAATATAAACATATTAACTTTGAAAGTTTTTATATGGAAAACTGTACTTGCAAACAGGTCATGTCCAGTCTTTGTTTCTTCTCATTGTAAGAAGAATTTTATGTGGACTCAGCAAACACTTCTGAAGGAAGAGCAGCTCAAGTGGTAGAAGATACAAAAACTACCATTTCAGATTTATAATCCAGAGCATTTGCAGTAGCATTTCAGACTTTTCCAGGTCCAGAATATTTACTGGGAAAAAAAGGTCACAGAATATTGTTTTGAAATAGTCTGCAATTAAGAAAGAAAAAGTGTATGAGTAGTGAAACAGTATTTTATTTTGAAGTGTCGGATCATCAGTTCTCAAACTAATCAGGTGCCAGAATGCAGACAGTAAATGTTTCCAAGAAAAGCCAGGGGGTGCACAATTGGGCCGGTGATTCATTAGTTGTCAGCTTTCTCAGAGCAGGTGCTCAGTGCAAAGCCCAAGAGTTAAAGCAGCAACAGTACTACAACTCTTGAGAAGCAAAACCAGGAATTTAACTTATTTGGTGTCTGTTTATAAATAGCTAACTTATGCTCTACTGATAAGATCTTTATAAAGAACTTGTAAGAAGTTCTCTTGTTCCCTTAAAATTGTGGTAAAAAAGCACAAAGTGTATTTTAATAAGTGTCGACTACCTTAATACCTCATTAAATATCAATTTAACATTCTTGCTTCAAATGTATTAACATCCCCTGCCAAAATCAGTTTTCAAAAAGTCTCTGCTGAATCCTGAGCCTAGTAATGAATAAATCTAATGAAAAAATGAGTAATATGCTTTTCACTGCTTTTCACTGCTTTTCACATTGAACCTAATTTGCTGAGTTGGCTGTATACATATCCAGAGTCAGTTAATCAGAGGAATTGAGAAGTGCATCGAAAAGCGTAGCAAACCCATGTCTCACCAACCTAGAAAATAAAAATGTTTAAAAAGAGTAAAAAAGATTCCCCCTCCTCCCCAAAAGACACTTTCTGCCCATATGCTAGTTAAACATCAAGCCCTCCCTCAGTGTTTTTCACTGTATATATAAAAACACACACACACACAAGCACACATGATTTTTTGTGCAACTTACCTAATCCATACCTTTTTGGGTATGTGTTAACTTTTCAGGCATTGGCTTTATCCCAGTATCTGGAAGCAAATCAAGACCGATTCAACCTCAAAGACAAAAAGGTTTTGGAAATTGGCGCTGGAACAGGCTTGGTTTCTATTGTGGCCTGCATTTTGGGTTAGTAAATTCCAGTTCCTTTTAGATTTCTTGTGAAAGATAACCTAGATCTGCTGTTATAATCTTAAGACAATGAAGTAAGACTTGGCTTGCCTTTTATTTTAAAGCAACTCTCATTTTAACAAGTAAATTCTGTTAAGGAAGTTAACTACCCCTTATTGTTAACTGGGGGGAAGGAAGTGGCAGGAAGTTACAAACATGTATAATCCTATGTCTATACATACCTATGAATTAAAATAAGTTCTTTTCTTCAGGTGCTTACGTTACAGCTACTGATTTGCCTGAAGTCCTTGAAAATCTCTCATTTAATATTTCAAAAAACACAAAAGACATGAATATGCACAAACCTGAAGTGAGAAAACTGGTATGGGGAGAAGACCTGAGCGAAGACTTTCCTGTATCCACTTACCATTACGATTTCATCCTGGCAAGTGATGTCGTGTATCACCACACAGCTCTGGACGCCCTACTAGCAACAATGGCCTATTTTTGTCAGCCAGGAACAGTCTTGTTATGGGCAAATAAGTTCAGGTTCAGTACAGACTATGAGTTTTTGGAAAAAGTTAGCAATATATTTGACACAACCATTCTAGCAGAATTTCCAGACTCTAATGTCAAGTTGCTTAAAGCCACAACGAAAAAAAATTGAAGCAAAAGCAACTACTAATTTTAATTTACTGGCAGCATCTCGCAGTTGGGAATGTTGTATAATATTATAATGCAAAAAACAGTGCATTTATGTCTGTACAGTTTTATCAGTTTTCCATTAAAATCTGAAAAAGGCAAGACAAATGATATATTTACGCCTTGAGTTCATACACGTAATCTGTTCAGACTCATTTCACACCACTGAAGGGACAACGTTAGTAGAGACAGTTAGTGGCAAGGCATTATCAGAAAGCACCAAATCTTCTCATATTCTTCTTATACTGTCATAAGGCATCTTCTTTCAACGGGTGTCACTTATGTACTCTTGGAGAAACCAAGACAATTTTCAGCTTTATTATTTGTTTTTATTAATTATAAAATTTTTTAAAGTATCAGAGAGCACATGGTGTTTTTTGATCTTCAGTTTTGCACATTTATTCTGCCGTGTTTTACATTTTAAACATTATTAAACATATATGTATAGCTTTACAATACCTGATTAGGATTTGACTGTCTGGCACTTTTATACACGTATCAGCCTGTCCTGATACACAACTTCACACAAATTGAGTTTGCCTGAAATCACTCCAAAATGAAGATATACAAGAGCACCTATGCATCAGCAACTGAGCTACACATTGTAACCATTTGAGAGGTTGAATTTTTCTTTAAAAAAAAAAGTAAACTGTTGCAAACAATTCAGGTAATGATGTCCCATTACTACAGTCTAATAAATAAGATTTTTGCTACACTTCATGTAGCTTTAAGGCCTTCATACAATCAAAAATGAAATTAAGATTAAACGTGTTAAAATTGTTTACTGTAAAAAATACAGAGCTTTTACAGGTTTACAGTTAAAATTAACAGTTAAGAACCTAACTTGCATGCAATAAGCCTTCTCAGCCTAATTTGAAATCCTTGGTGTTGGCAGTTCTGGCATATCCATTGCCAGCAATGGGATGCACACTAAGGAAACTCCCTGATGTGAGGAGTTCGGTTAACAGGTATCAAGCTGTACCCAGGTGCCTTTACCGATAAATACACACAATTTAATAATCAGCATTCAATAATGAAAACATGCGTTCCAGTAAGAAGTCAAACTTAGCTTTTCTTATCCTGCCCATAATAAAAATCACTTAAAAGTTTACAGTTGTTGGTTTTCTAGAATACACAATAATCAGGTGGATACATGACAGGAAGCCAGTTTTCAGTGAAATTTGCACAGTGAGTCCATCCAAGTAACTTCATAAGCTAAGGAAAAAGCAAGCATAAATCACATTAGAAGCTTTCTTTAAGTCTTATTCTCTTAATCCAAAGCCTCCTAAGGAAAAACACAGTGATATCGATATCTTAAAGACAATAGATCAAAGATCTTTGATATGCTTAACCTGAAAGGAAAATGGTAGAGTACTACCTAATCCTCCCAGTCTCTCAACTTGATGCACAGAAGTTTTACCTTAGGAAATACACTAATACATAAGTGTCCTAGGCACAGAGCATCAACTCCCCATACACTGTATGCTACTGAAGATATTTGTTACTAATGCTACTAATAATTACAGCTGAACAACAACATAATGCGATTTTAAACAGGCAGTAGATTTGAGTTGTTATACTTGCTATGTCCAACAGTAAGTTCCAAAGTCTAATTCCCTTCAAAGTAACATTTAGTCACAAAGTAACTAGACAGAAAAAGAAGGAATCACTATTAAACATGTAAGGCAAACTGTAAAATCTGACAGATTACACTTGTTTAGACAGTTAGAGAGTTCTGCAATTTAAATGGTATGAAAAAAATCCTCAAAGACTTACAGCTCTTATTTTCAAAATCTTATTTGGCATGAACACAGTTGATCACTTGAACAAATAAACCTTACTTGAATGCAGTTTTTCAAGTTGTCCTTCGTTGGCTTCTCTTCGGCAATTTTTGTTGCAAACTTGAGGCCTCTCCCATACATTTTGTTTACCAATGCATGCTTATAGGCAAAAGTCAAAACCTACAAGTGTGCAAACAACAATGAATGAGACTAAGATATTTGAATCCTACAAGGCTTAACAAATAACAGTATGTTCAGGTATCAGAAGTAATTTAAACAATGTAAAACATTTACACAAGTTAGCTTGCATTTTTTTATAGTAAAACAGATAACTCACAGTAGCAGCTATAAACATGAACATCCTAGAGTCTATTTCTGACTTCACAAATGTATCTGACTTCAGAACATCTTATGTAATGGACACAGCCCCAAATCAAATATTGCATTAATCACATTTCTAGCTTCCTTGAATTTGTATTCTCTAGAAGCTACTGTTTGGTATACAAAGATGAGAAATCAGGCAGTTATACCTTTGGCTCACAAAATTAGATCTCTAATTGCATGGTTTGATTCCCAAGAAATATCATAAACTTACTGCAGGAACGAATGTGAAAACATATAGTGAACGTTTATATATATTTATACACACACACAGATATGCACATAAGTATAAACAAGCAATGGAGACAGGTAAGCATGAAGACTAGCCTCAGGTTTGGTAACTTTCTTAGTCCAGATAATTCATTAAGAACAAATTATTAAAAAGGCTTCCTCTTGATAATATTAGTTACAGAGAGACACCATATAGGTCAATGTTATAATTAACATGCAGAGGTGAACATGTCTACTTCTTTGTATGCCATGTAAGTGATAATATAAGACTGCCAGTGTTCAAGGTATTATGAGATACTTCACACTACTTCACCAGTTAAAAGCTCAAAGTTTCATAGTCTTCTTTTGTACAATCAATCACAAAATATATGAACCGAAGTGATGCATGTCAGCAAAAATAATGAAATATGGCTCATGATGTTTCTCTTGGCCAAACTTTCATGAAATCTGGCATTTGTTGCTATTTATTTCCTCTCAGTACAAAGTTTCTCATTCTGACTTCAATAAAAATTGACAAAAAAACCCTTCAAAATCGCCTGCTTAAAACACCCCACTAGTCAAAGTCAACAAAAACCACTCTAAAGATAATCAGAAATAAGTATTTTGCATTAATGGTAAGGATTTTGTAACAATATAAACATTAAGAAATCTAAGATGCTGATACTGAAAAACTTGTCTAGTTTTAGCTACCTGAATACTTCGCAGGATAATTAACCTGAGACTGAACTAAAGAATATTTCTTCCCCACCCCACTTACTACTAGGAAGAAAGTAAAGATGTAATTTTCAATCACTGAAATTAAGCCAAATCAGCCCATTCTCCTTCTGCCTTCAAGTACTTGGTTCTGTTAAGTATTTACTTAAGCTGCTATAGCTTTTGAATACTGACTTTTACTAGTTTAAGTACACACATATATGCAACAATGAGCATACAGCACCATCCACATACAGATTTTCCAAATATTGCTATTGGAAAAACATTCTGCATGTTGCACTCAATCCAAATACTTTGGATAGTCCCCGAGAGAAAAGCAAACAAAAAACCAGCACACAAAACCATTAGCTCAGTGGATCCATTAGCAGATTTAGTTGGTTAAACTAAACTTAAATGATCCTTTCTGTAAAAGATGACAGAATCACAAAAACAAAACAAAAATTAAATGAAAGATGTACTGGAGCTCTCAGCATATAAAACATACAGGAGGCTAACCAGAAGTAATGCCACTGCTCTATGAAGAAAGCTCTTACCTGACCCTGTAAGTTTTGAATGGCTACAGAACATCAGTGATAAAGGCAGGAGGAAAGCCACTTGACACCAAGCCTTTCGTAACAGGGCTCCCTAGAGTTTTTGTAGCAAAAAAACAAAGCATTTTACGAAACACCCTTGCTCTAATAAAATTTTGGGTATTTCTAAAAGAGGAAAAAAGATCTGCCAGACTAAAGAGGTTGATTCAATGTTCCAAGAGTTCGTGATAATATTTAATTTCTGCTTTGGTGTTAGAAAAACTATCAGTAGCATACATTACATTAAGTAAAACTACTAAAAGTTTATTAGCTTATTAACCACTTAGCTCTTTGATCACTAAGTTTATTTTAGTTCATTAAAAGCTCATTAGTTCACAAAACTAATGAATGAGCTGCTTTAAGATCAGAACAGGTTTACAAGCAAAGAAAGGGTGACATTTAGATAACATTATACTTTAACTTGAGCACATATTGGTAAAACTAAGCCTTATAATTAAAACATTACAAGGTTTACAACATCACTGGAAATAATGATTCCTTGATAAACAAGAAGTGATCTGGAGTTCTATTACGATGCAATAGAAACAGTTGCTATTCCCATTACTTAACAAAAGCAAATAAACAATCTGCATCACCTAAAAGCAGTAGAAAGATGGAAGAATTAACTGAAATATATTCTAAGTACATGATAATAGCTCCCAATTTCAATAAACGAACTCTTAAAGGAACGGCAATATGGTTGGTAAGTTGGCCAAAGTTCTGCAAGTAAAAGGTAATAAGAAAATGGCTCTTTATAGGACATAGTTAAGTCTTGTTAGAAGAAGAATTTCCCAAAATAAAGACCTGTAGAAATCATTATACCAAGAGCCAGAGCACAACTTCAGCAGGATATCCAGCTGCTGCTTAACAGTAACTTGTCACTGACAACACTGTTAACTGAAGTGTCTACATAATCTATTTCCGATAAAATACTTAAGTGATAAACCTTTAGATATCTACAGAATTAAAGTATTTTAACGCCTGAAAATACTTTAAAACCCATTTACCCTGCCACACTGATCCAACAGAACATTTATTAGACACACATTTCCGGTATTCCAGTCAAGAGAATCCCTATATAAAGGAAAACTAACTTGTATCATCAGTTACACCATCATTTGAATGGCTGCTTAAAATGTATCCTTATTTACAGATAACAAAGCTAATAGGTTATGGTGTGCAATTTACAGATGAACTCATTGAGGTAGGGACTCTTTTATAATTACCAGTAAGAGAATTTCTTCGGGTTCATATACATCTATGGTAAAAAACTAAAGTTTCTTAAATATCTTTGTTGCCTCTCTCCTCTATCTACTCATTCATATAGAGCAATATTCCTAAAAAGCAGAAGAAAAAAAAAAAAGTGTAATCTTGCTTTCAAGAAAGGGAAAGGAGTTAAGGGAATCAAATATCCAGCAATTTTTGGCATTGATTGAATATGATCAACTGGAATAGACTAAATTTGACAGCTGCACCTGACACAGCATGGACAGTAACATGAAAACTCTCCAGACTAATGACTGAGGAAGAAGATCTGGATCTTTCATTTGTTTAGTTACTTTTAAAGGCAACTTTTTGCATTTTTGCAACCTCAATTTGAGCCACCTCATAGCTTAGGGGCTAAAAAAAAGACATTAAGTTCTACAGAGGAGACATCCCCAGTAACAAGCTTAAAACATCCTTCTGCTCTTCTATAGAAGTTTCCTATGAAGATGGAGATTTAGCCTACAAAATTTGAAGCTATGTTAAAATAACAACAAAAAGCACAATTTATATGCCATTACTAAAACTAAGTGCTATCATGAACAAGTTAGCATAATCAAAGAAATATTTACTGAACAGAGGCTGTGTCAGCTAGATTTTGAAATTTATACACAGGGGATGTAAATTTTTTTTTATATGCTTTAAAACAAACCTTTAGAGACAAGTGGTTTAAATAGAATAGCTGGACTGTGAATGGATGTGCTTTCTGTGAGGGTCATTATCCCACGTGCTTGCTACACTGTAACAGCAAGCATGGTACTTCAATGGAAAAGAGAAAATCAAAGTACCTCAAGAAACCTCCTGTGGCAATACAGGTGACATGACTGCCGCAGACAATGAAACACAGGATACCATTGGGTTACTAGAGTATGAGCAAAAGTAAAGGCTGGGAGACAGATTTCCTGATGCATTACTAGGAAAAACATGGAATAAAGCATGATCTCTGCTTTCAAAAATTCATCTTTTTTTTAGTTACTGTTATCTGGTTAACTTTGATCTGTAGGAGGTGTAAAAGTAAAATCACTTTGGCTAACATTTCTTCCTGAAGCTGCACGTGCTGCCAAGCCGCCAGTACAGAACTCAAGCTCCTTATTTCGCTCTTCGTCCACCTGCCTGCCGCTCGCACCCCTCGCTGCTGCTCAGGGACTCTCTCCGTGGGAGGATATTCAGGCAATCTGATCTACTCCCCAGTCTACAGCACTACTCTACAGTCTAGTGTATCATCATGGAAAGACTGTTAGAGCAGCATTTTTTTTTGTCTCTAACCAAGTTGTTTTTTGCCAATCACAACTCAGTTGGGCTAGARAAAAAAAAAAAAAAAAAAAAAAAGAATCTATTAACAGCAGCATAAACGCTCCTTCCTTTACCCCAACAAAAACACTTGTCTGTTGCTCAGGCATAATCTGCTTAGAAACTTCAAATGTATTTCATAAAATTAGATCCTCAATGTTGTTAATCAAATGTCCTGCTGAAGGAACCCAACCATCTGAAGAACAAGGTTCTCCTTATGAGTTCAAAGTTTTAAATTTTTCCTTTAACAGACCTCATAGATACATACATTTGTACTGTGATACTCAATTTTTCTTTCAAAAAAAAAAAAAAAAAAGCACAAAAGCTCATTACATTTAACACCGGCCTAGAGACTTCAAGTACTGTTGCTTCCAACTAGCTAGATGGAGTTATGAAGGAGGAAGACCAGCTATTTGAAATGTCCTCCTCGTACCTCTCTAGGGCAAAAGACATAAATATCCACCGAGACAGAAACCTGACAAAACTGTAAGCAAAAATCCACTAACAAAATTTGTCAAATATAAAAAAAGAATGAGTATCAACCAGACAGCCATAGTTAGGCTTAAATACAAGATACAGTATGGAAGATATGCATGAAATGACGAAACTGTATAATATTTCATTTTAAGAAAAACAACAGCCCATGAGACATATGTAGCACTATTCTCACAGCTTACAGTAAACAGAGAGCAGGCATATAATTGCAACTTTTTTTTCCCTCCGTACTTCTTTGTGTTAGAGCACATTGTAGTCTCAGCTGCTTTAGAGTGACCCTCTTAAAAGCTACAATAAGACACAGTCAGACCATCATCATATGCGTACGCTTTAAACACTAACTGCACACTAACAGCTTGTCACTGCCTGGAAGTCATAATGTAACAACTGAAACAGTAGAGTTGAATGGTGCTAAACGCAGCTTCTTTTGAAGGAAGCTGCTAGAGGGACCTGATATCCATAAAAGCATTGAAAAGAAACAACAAACAAAACATATGAAACTTCTAGGAAGCAATAACGAATAAAGAACTAGAGCCAGGGGAATTTATTAAGTCCATTTACCAGGCAACTCTTTCTTTATATACCATTATTTCGGTTCAAAGTAAAATTCTATTTTCAAAGAGCTCCCAGCTCCACTTACAAGTCAAACGGGAAAAAATTAAAAACCTCAGCACCAATATTCACAAGACTATTTTAAAAAGCAGCTTTCTACTCCCACTTATATTTTACCCTCTATACAGGTGCTGCTGGGGAGAGAGATGAGGGGGAACACTCATTAGGTGACCTTCACCAAACAAAACTTATTCTTATTTATTATTTTTCAAAATTGTTGCTCCAGGCAACCTGACCACATGCTGGTCAGGTGCACAGGGAGCATGAGCATCACCAGAGGCTGCGATCCACATGGTACTTCCTTGCTAAGCAGCCACAGGAACGCAGAGGGTCACGCTTGGAAGGGCCTTTGGGACAGCCTAGTCTAAAGACCCCGCTCACAACCGGCTGAGCCCAGGCAGGGTCTCAGAATCCACTCTCTGGGCAACCACTGCTTTACAGTAAAAAAGTGTTTTCTCATTTTCAGACAGAACTTTCCATTTCAACGTGTGTCCACGGTCTGCCGCTGGACACCACTAGGAAGAGCCTGGCTCCAGCTTCTGTGCTTCTCCACCAGGCTTTGAAACACAATCCCCTCGAGCCTTCTGTTATGCAGCCTTCTCTTCTGGACTGAGGCCTCTCAGCCTCTACTTGTTCCTCAGAGACTCCAGTTCCTTTAGCCCATACAATCCCAGTGATTCTTCCAAAAGCACCTATGTAGGACAACGTGGTAGCAATAAAAACAAGAAGAGAATCTGCATGTGGGCCAGGAGAGTAAAAGTGAGGCCATGAATAGATAGAGGACAGAGAGGTTGCAGAACAGGAATTAAAATGTACCTCAGTGATCGTGAGGATGCAACAATATAAAGAATAGCTCTATTTTCAGGAGCTCCCAGTTCACAAAAAAAAAGATGCTCTAGAACATTCTCTGGCTAAAAGTATACTCAATATGGTTATTTTTTAGTTTGATTAACAACATATATCCCTCACTAAGAAGAAAAATCCCAAGAGGGAAAAGGCAGACAAACACCTGGCATGAACAAGACATAAGTTATCTCCTTGTTAAAAAGGAGAGAAGGAGTTATCTCCTCCTTAAAAAGCATTAAGAGGCCAGAAAATCCTGGCTTATGAGGTTATGAGGTTATGTAACAATTTCCTAGCATAAAAGTATCCATTTTTCAGAGCAGAACTTGAACACATTCCTAGAGAAATCTATAGTTGAGGCTATCAGAGCGATGTCAAAAACCCTTAGTCTGATTCAAACAAGTTACTCATGCCAGTCCCACAGCACTTGGCACAAGAGTGCCAGGAATCAGTATGCCTTAAGACAGACGTAACAAAGAGTGATAAATCTCCCACAGGATGCGTACACTGGCAGCTTTCCCACCAAAAATATTCCTATTAGCCTTAAAAATAAAGTGATAGAAGTGAAACATGGCACAAACACTCTATGGGACCACAATATTGTATTTACAGGCAGATAAAGAATGTTGCATTATCCAATTAGAGCACAAAGTCTGCTACACAAGATACTAGCCAGTTTTACATTGAAAGAGAAACTCAAAACATACGTGTGCAAGACTACACACATTAAAAGAAATAAGGAGGGCAGTAACCTCTTCTTGGGTCAGGCCTGCAGCTAAAGAACTGATTCTTACCAGAAAGAGTATTATCAAGAAATTTAAGTCATTTTTAATTTCAAAACTTCTTTTAAGAGTTTGAAGTACATTAGCAATTTAACTGAAATAAAGACACACATTGATCACTTCATCTTCCACTAAAAATGCAACCACACGCAGCATTAACCACAGCAGCTACTAACAAAATAACTCTACAGTCAATCAAGCAAAAAACAAACCATAAATCAAAAACTGGAGCTATTTTTGTGTGCTGAAATTTATCATGAATGAGGCAGTCAGAACCTTGAAATAACAGGGAACTCTGTGCTAATAAATTTAAAAGTGCAGTTATTGCCAGTATTTCATCCTTTACCTCTACAGACATTACTGACAGCAAAACACAAAACTTCTCTTGTCCACAGTGTAGAAGAGGCTACAGAACGCAGGACAGAACAGAGTGGGGATGCTGCACATTTCTGTGTGCAGCAAGAACAGCGCAGAGGTTAATCAAAAATATTCCCTGAAAGGTACAGAAAGAAGCAATTCAATAAAGCAAGCAGCTTTTCCACTGAAGTCTGGTACTGTTCTATACCCTTCCCTTTACCTCTACATTCACATGCACAGAGAAGGGTTTACCACAGGTTTGATAGATTTGGCAAGACCTCTGTGGAGGAAGGTCACTGAAGAAGCAGAGTGTAAGGGGAGAGCATGGAAGAGTAGAGAGGAGGAATGTATGAGGCAGTACACACAAAAGTAGTGCGTAAGTCTGGGAGAGACCATCAAAAAACCCACCATGCAAAAGAAAAACAAACACCTATTTGCTTTCTTACCTTGCTGTCAAAAAGATCAGTCCATTTGGTTGTTTCCCAGAACGTCTCTGTCAAAGCCTCCGAGCAGGTATCATCCCCCTCTTTTCCTTCTGCATCGCTGGAAGCAGCCCCATCTTGGGCCTGCAGATGAAGCAGCTGGTCAGCCAGTGCACTTCCTTTTCTACAAAGAGCATCCACTAAAGTAGTCTTCTGTTTTTCCATTTCACTGAAAGAGAGAAGTGGAAAGAGGGAAGGAAAAAAAAAAAAGGCGCATGAAAATTAAGGCCCTATTTTAGACATATCAGTAAGAACAGAACCACTGCTTTAATGAGTTTTAATTAAAATGGTGACAGTAACTAGCAGACACAAGGAAAATAAGTCCACAAATATAATTTTAAGAACAAAGTTATTTATAATTGCTTAAACTAATTGTAAAGAACGAACTGCAGAAACTATAATTAGAAAAGTGAGTCTCAAGTCTGAAATGCATTTGTTATCTTAAGGAAAGGGCAACTCAAGATTCTAAAACTGAACAGGCCAGCATCTAGCAATACAGCTTTACAGTTCCTGGCATTATAAACAGAGTCAAATCCAGCACTAACATAAGCAGATACAATTCTGCTGACTTCAAAGGAATTTCATGCAGTTATATCACCATTGAATTTGGTGTTCAATTTCAGATATTAAATTCAACCACATGATCTAATGGGTCAACTTACTGAGAAATGTTTAGAATGAAATTTATTAGGTGACAGCTTCACTTTTTGAACCACTAACTGAAAAGTATAGAAATATTCCAAATAGCTAGCTAAACAGCTGAAATCTAGTATTTTATCAAATATAATCAACCAATGTGTATTCCCCTTCTATATGCCTAATCTGATTGCTTGTTGTTGCTTTTATGATTAAGTGTACAACATCAAATACCAGAAAGTCCTCAAGTTAGTCTCCAGACTAGGTTCCCAACTTCAAAATACCAAAATCTATTGCTTTAAAAATGATACTTCAGAGGAATCTCGAAACAGAGTGGCAGGGGAGAGAGAGAAAGCATGAAAAATATTCTAAAATACAAGCATAGTCACAATGCCTTTCATAAAAAGAATCTTTCTTAAACGGTTACTTTGAAGACAGTTGCCAATTTTATCTTCAAAACCATATTAAAAGTGTTAAAAAGTATTTTGAAAATGAAGGTAGCATTTTAAGTAAACACCCCTATATTCAAGTTTTAGCAGTCCCTCTGACTTGATACTAAGTCTGGACACAAACTTAATATCTGACTTTGCTGACTATTTCAATTCTAAAAACACCAAATAGAGTTAACAAGGATGTCTTTAAGAAAAAAAGAAATCAGAAGGTTTATGATTTTCTGTGTTCCTATATTCTGGATGCACAATAGAACTAACTGTTTGAAAGTCTGAAATTGTCTGTGTCCAAAATAATAGAAGTTATTCAGAAAGATATAGTCATTTAAATTTTTCTAAGTAGAGATTAAAATGTACAGATTACAGAAATAGGATGCAAGAAAAAATATTTACTGGGTAGGTACTTTTTTATAGTAGTTGCATCAGGTCTGGGATCAGTCTTCATAGCAAAATAAACTGCTAAGGCTGTCTGATCAATATGAGATATTACAGTATTTGCAGCTTCCACAATTTCCTCAAGTCTTTTCATTCGTTCCTACAAAATGCAGAGAAAAAAAGTGTTATCAATAGAAAAAAGTTCCACACTAAATTCTCGTAGGGTAACTGCAAAGGTAGGTAGCAATAACACTACATTCCACATGCCCTTTTCTTCACTTTTTCCAACTTCTGATGGAAAACAGTTGATTAGACATCTGCATTATCAGTATTTCACACCTCTGCAGTGGGATTTACTAAAAATGAGAAGTGTATATGCAAAATGAAGAGATTTTACATAAAGAAAAAAATCCCTCAGGATGAATTTATCTTAAGAAACACTGGTAGCAGTCATCGTTTTTTCAAAAGAGTGCAAAAGAATCAAGAAAGAATCAAACAGAAAACAAACTACTAACATACACTTGAAGTTATTTATCCTCCAAATTAACAAAAACAAAGCACCAGACACTCACAGGTAGACATATGCTGGTTTTAATGGTTCATGATTCTTATTTTTGAGGACAGTGACAGATAGTGTATTTAGCTGTGCCAGCTGAAGGAGCTACTGCCCTCAGCTGTCCAAGCAATTACGCTACAAGAAGCTACCAGTAGAGGAGCAGAATGGGACATGTACGTGCCTTCGGCATCCCCACTCGGAATGGCATTGCTGTGGTCTAAAGCATCAGGGAAACCTACAGTACACGCTCAGCTGAAAAAGGAGTAAACAATATGCAGATATACTATATGTGGAAATAATTCTCCCCTTCTTCCCCCCCAAAGAAAAAATCCACTTAGGAAAACAAATCACTCCTAGTTAGGAAGGCAGACAATTATGTCACTGTTAATCTACCCTTTTTTTGTCACTTAAGACAAAATAATAAAAAAAGGAAAACCATTAAGATTCAATTGTTTAGGCTGGCCAGATGAATCAGACAAATCTCTAGTGTTAAAAAGGTAAATAACCTTTTCAGAATCCAGTTGATGAAGTCTTGCAACGTACAGTGGAAGATGATTAGGAAAGGCTTCCTTTAACTCATTGAATACATCAGTGGTATCCAGTCTAGAAGACATAACATGACAGTGTAGATTTGAAAGTTTGAGTTTCACTTTTTTCCCCCCTAACACTAAAAAACATCTTTTTTTTTTTTAATACAACTACTTCAGAGGCGTACAAATACGGCAGCAGACATACTTGGTCATCCATTGAATCTTTAGGTCTCTTAAAGCTTCAGCAAATTCTTCTTTTACATCTTTTTCTTTCTCCGGTTCTTTTTCTTTCTCTTTGCTGCCATTTTTACTCTTTGATGGTGATGGTATCAGATGATAATGAACAGTAAGAACATCCTGGAAATGGGAAGAGACACACACTTTGAGCTGGATACAGCATACTTTTCTGATGCTATAAAGAAAGCTAAATCATAGCAGGTAACTAACCTGAGCTATAAAGACAATGAATAAGGATTCTGAGAGGAAGAGCATTAGTGTTGTGAATTCAGAAATTGCTTTTAAATTTCTATAGCAAAGTAAGGATCCAAGTATAAACACAATATAACTACAGTATAAGAAAAAACTAAACCCCAGTTTACATAAAATTACCTGAACACAGAAATGTCAATTTACCTTACAGTGTCAGAGAGAGAGAGAAAGAGATGTTGAACTAAGAAAGTAAATAACTTAGCTGAAAGATGAAGGAATAAAATCAGTTAAAGACCCTATGCTTTGAAATCCGGAAATAAACAAGTGAATGAAGTAGACTAAATTCCGAAGATAAGTTAGCAGTAGCACAAACACGGATTTGCCATAAGATACACAAGTACACTGCCACTCGGATAATATTTCTTCAAGTCTACTGAATTAACTGTTGTATCCAGCGAACTGTATCCCCATTTGCTGCTGCATCCTTTCCAAGGCCACCTGTATTTGTATTTAAATTAAGTACACACAATAAGAGTTTTTGCAAATTCAACGCAAAAAATACTACTATAGTTTGACTTAATGCTATGCTACCCAGCAATTAGCAAAAAAAGCTAGACGTTTAGAAAAAAAAAACTTAATTGAGCTCAGACTATGCTCTAAACCCTATTTCCTAGGATAATTTATATATAAACCTGGAATTTACCCAGCATTTGTTTTTACTCATTCTTTCTAATAAGTACAATTGCTGGGGAATTTTTTATTGTTCCTTGCTTTCAATTTTGCAATTTTTCAACAGTCCTGTGTAAACACTCATGACACATGCCCAGTTAATTTTATATAAGCTATTTCACAGAAAAGATTACTTGAATCCTCTGTATAGCATGTCTGTTATAACGCTCAAAACTATAGTCTTTTAGTAATCTAATTCTTCATATCAACTATTTGAAAATATATCTGTAAATATATTTCCCACAAATCAAGTCAGTGGTGTAATAAAATGAAATAAGATCTTGTACATGTTATTTTAGTCATTTAAATAGTGAGTAAAAAGGCAATTATTAGTAACTTCTGAACATAAACTTGAAACAATAACCTCTATCATCACAACTTAGAATCTACTCGAGAACAGTGATGCCCAATATCTTTATTTGAACTGACAGTTCAAGTAGAACAGCAGCTTGTCAAAGATTACTGAATATATTGGTAAAGACAAAATAACATCACTTTTCCTTTAAACAATTCTTCTAGGTATTTAACATAGAGTTATAAATGAACCAAAAAAAAGATATTTACAGGTAAAGAGCTATTTTTGAAAACTAGTTCAGAATAGAAGTAACAGAAATTAAAATGCAGTCATCACAGGAATGACTTTGTACGTGTCCATGTGATGAAGCACATGACTCGTTAGGATATCTAAATAAGACTTGAAAAAAAACAGCTAGGCCAGAGTATGACAAAATGGGTCCCTGAGGCAGGCCATGGAGAATGCAGAGATCAGGAAAATGGTACAGGGGCTTGCTATGATAATTAGAGAAGGAGAAAGCAAGTTTGTAAAGGCAAATAAAATACGTTTAGGTAGGAAAGTTGGAATGAGCAGTTTAAGGTGGGTTTTAAATACCTCCTCTACTGATATTAATGTCTTTCAGTAAGAACTATGAGGATGAAGCTTTATATTTGAGACTTATGCATAGCTAGGTCATCAACAAGCACTGACACATCACAGTTGCCCCAGCTAGATTCATTCCCATGAGGTTCTGCAAGCACTGCAAGCAGCAATCATTAAAAGGAAAACAATTAACTTCAAGTCTTGGCAGCTTTCCTTCTCTAAGACTTCACTGAAAGCTGTAGAAAGAGTTTCTTCCTGCATCTCATCACAAAATGCACCCAATAGAACAGGTTCCAGTGGTCAATGCCTTCTCCAAAGATCAGTCTTATTTAAAGGGAAATAACTCTGCATGTGTATTTTACTAAACTACCACAAGACTCTACGACAGACTGCAGGCTTCTGTATCATTTTCATTATTTCATATAACTAATGCTAGTGATTACATATAAGTCCTTGCAATTCCTTAGTCAGCAGAAGATCCCAGAATGACACTGCCATGGCCTTGAGTAAAACAGAAATTCTCTTCCCAAAGTAATGAACTCCACAGCTTTTCAAACAACACTAAGAGGCAAAACAGTATCAAGATATCCAACTTCTGCACAATCTCCTCTCAAAGTCTTTTACTGAAAAGTCTCTTCTGAAACAACTCCAAGAATTTTCCTTAAGCGGGAAGATTTTATTTTCCTTGAGCAGGAAGAAACTCATTCAAATACCTCAAAAATGCAAACACTGCAAACACTCAGAATTTCTGAAAAGTACTCATATGATAAAGAAAAAAGGTCTGTTCCTCAGTATATTTTCCTGGATTTATAGGAAAGACTAGGTGCCATCAGGTTCCTACAAATCCCTCCCCTGAGTTAAGTCAGCTAGCTGGCTTTAACACAACCTCAATTTAGCAGGCACAGCACTACTTTTAGAAAAAAGGTTATTCAAGATGGTTAGAATACAGCTGATTGAAATTTAAATGAGCTAATGACAGTAGCAAGTTCACTACTGCAATGCTAAATTTTTAGACTTACATACTTCATACTAGACTTACATACTTCATACTAGACTTACATACTTCATACTAGACTTACATACTTCATACTAGACT